>FIZR01024229.1:0-29031 GCA_900060175.1 Ferrisia virgata | reverse complement strand
AAAAAAAAAAAAAAAAAAAAAAAAAAAAAAAAAAAAAAAAAAAAAAAAAACAACACCGAAAAAGAAGTATAAGGCTTCAAAGAAATTAATGACTTCTAAAAACAAGATTTTCATTAACGTAAAAACTTACAACGTATAACTCTCGTCAAGCAACGATAATTGGACTATTTAGAAAAGGATCCTTATACCGTTCAGCTTTGTCCGACATTGTTTACACACATTTCGTCGACATAATAAATAGAATTAGGTTAGACGAAAAAAAAATTTTTTTTTTTACACCATGTTCTTTCAACGTCTCGCAAGATGAAACATACACAATATGTAGGTAGATAGGTATACGTGGTGTAGGTAGGTGTACACGAAGCATGAAATGGAATAACACGCGAAATGAAATGAAATGAAACATTTGAATTCAGTGTACGCAGCTTCGAGCGGAGTGAAAAAAAAAATTAATTTTTTCCACTCGAAAAATATTACATTTGTAATATTTCGGTTGAGGGTATATCACTCGAATGTATTCGTATATTTATATAAGTAATTTTAAACGTCGTCATTTTCTATCTTTAACAGTACATTAAATAAGGTAATCGTGTATTCGGTTTATGGTTGTTTGTTAAACTTTATAAATGTATAGGTAAACTACCTATATAACTATATACCACCAAAACCTAAATATATATCGTTCGAGTGCTTATGTACTACTTACACTCTTCGATTAATATTTTCTGTTTACTTACTCGCAGCATTCACTATTGTATCGGGAGATTGTATAGTTTACAAATTTCACAGTCATCTACATCTTTTATAACGATAATCTTGCATAAAGCTAGATACTAAGTGCTTCATCAGTTCATAACTCAAAACAGCAGCAGCATTAAAATAGTCATTGCTTTGTACTGGGTGTTCCGTATTAACCACGCTATCCTTATGCCAGTGATAGGTCAACTCATGAGACTTACAGGTATAATAATTAGTATACCTAAAAACTCGAAGGGGCTGAGAAATGGTATTTTCAAAAATTCATCCGCAACCAAACCTCTTGCTCTCTTTGAAAACTCATAGAAAAAAAATTAATAATGATAAAAAATTGCTGTTCGCTCTAAAACATGGTACATACTCTCGAGTATGTGTGCTGTGAAAATCAAGAGGGGGGGGGGGTCAAGTGATTCGTAAATATCATAAATAAATACAAATAAAAATAACTAAAAATTTGTAATTTTTTCAATTATTTGCGAATAACTTAATGAAGCAGAATTAGATAAAAATTGCTATCTTCGTGATTTTTGCTCGAAAATGTTAAGAAGGGTGTCATTCAGCACCACCTAAAACCTAAAACCCCTGCCTGTTATAGTTTGTGAGCTAGTAAGGGGGTGAAAGCTGTCCTAAAACTTAAGTTTTTTTCCCACATTCTGAGAACCAAGTAACATAAATGTCAAATGCAAAATTAGATTCCCGATGAAATTTTTGTTCAAATGATACTAAGTTTGACCAATTTTACTCAAATTGTGGGGGAGGGGGGTGTATTTGAGCGAGGTTCAAAAATGACATGATTTCCATCATACTCAAAATTGTTGAAATTTTAACCGAAATTTTTAGCAAAAAATATCACTGAAAATGTTACATTTTTGAAATTGTTAAATTACTTTTGAGTGATTTTTTTTCAATTTTCTTGGTATAATGCGGAAAATTGACAACTTTTGAAAGTTTTTTTTGGTGGATTTTCGCAATTTTTGAACTATAAAATGACAAATATGACAAATATGTAAGATTGTTTCGTTTTTTTTCTTTTGAGCTGTAAAATAACATCTTGAGCGATTTTTTTTCATAATTTTTTATACTTTTTGAATTTTTTTTTTTAGATTTTTCGAGTTGTAAAATGGCATTTTTGATGTTTTTTTTTTTTGCCAATATTCATTTAAAATACTAAAAAATAAACATTTTTTTATGATTTTTGTCAATATATTCTGTCAGGTTAAAATTTTTCACGATCAAATACATCGATATCAGTCAATTTTTCGTAATTTTCAAAACAGTTGATGAGTAAGGAGGGGGCGGGGTTAAAAAATTAAAGACCTCGCTCTCGGTATAACAGACTTTAATGAAAACCAGGCTATTGTGGTCTATCAATGTATGGTAGATGAGAGGGGTGAAGGGAGAGATATGAACATAATATATTTCGGGATTCTAGAAGACCATTACTACCATTTTTGATCAAGTCAGATACTTATTTTTTTCATTCCCCTCCTGCCAGACTAAAATTATTTACTCTGCACAATACACACACCGAAATCGCTCCAATTTGGTCAATGAGCTCAGCTTGGCGCGGCGGATTAGATATATATGAGTGGAAAGACCTAGGATAAAAATTCAGTCATGTCTAAATTTGGGAGAGGGAGTGCTGAAGGGCACAAACCGCAAAAATTCTTCCTTTCTGAGCCAATCGACAGAAACTTTAGAGTTGTGTAACAGACCCAAAAATCATTCTGGGTCAGTTAGGAGAAGATAGATGGGGATTTTCCTCCTTTTTCACCTTAAAAATGGTCTGTTCCTCCCCGATCTCGCCTTCAAATTGAGCTAAGAAACTGAATTTTTCTATGTGAACTAAGTAGTGGCCATAGATGTACCATTTGGGGGGGTTCGCTTCATTGCACCTCCTCACAACCGCAAAACAGTTGTTTTTTTTGGTACGTTCGTCTAATTTTTTGAGCTTGTTTCTCACATAACTAACCCGCCTCCCTTCCCTCCAATTGGGCTAAGACGTTGAAATTTAGTGTTTTGATTTAGTATGAGTCCTAGATGTGCCTTTCGATGGTATTGGCTGTTTAGTTCCATCGCACATTGCATTCCTCCTATCCTCAACACTGGTTAAGAAAGCAAATTCACAAAATTATAATATTTCACGAAAATCAGGCTGAAAAAGCATCCCGTTTTTTCTTCAATTAATAATTTTTTTCACCGTATCAATGCAACCCCCTCAACCACTGTGTTGAAGATGCTCATAACAGCTTTTTCAAAAGTTATCCACAAAAAGACTGAATAAGTTACAAATTTTTAAGCCATGTTTTTTGTATTCATTTTGTCATATTTTACGAATCACTTCACCCCCCCTCCCCTCGGAGAGTATGCGCTATATTTTCGAGAAAATGGTGAATTTTTATTATTATTAATTTTTTTCCACGAATTTTCAAAGTGAGTAGCAGGTTTGGTTGAGAATAACATTTTTAAAATAGCTTATCTCAGTCCCTTCGATTTTTCGGGTATGCTAATCCTTATACATGCAAATCTCATGAATTGATCTATCGCCCCCTGTAAGGATAACGAGGTTAATATGGAACACCCGGTATTTGGCCTGTTCATCGCAGCTTATGTTCAAGGGTTAGCACAAAGTGGTGGTAAAATCTCCAGCTTTAATTGAACACTTTAATGATAATTTCATCCATTAATGCACTTTTTCGCCACTTCAATAGGTAAAGTGTATATGCAATTTGTACTATTTAATATTCCCCTCGTGAATTTCGAATTTCGACACGGTAAAAGCCCTCGCTTTGTAACACCCTTTTAACATGACGATATGACGTGATGCGTCTTAAACCGTTACGAGAGCAGAAACGCATTACGCGAGCAAAAATCCAGAGGAAGTCGCCCTCCTGCGTCACACCAAACAACATAACTTTCATCTTTCACAATATATTCGGATGATTGATCGAAAATCAATTTCAAAGAAAAGCAAAACATTCGTTTCTCGCACACAATAAGAGTATAAGCAACTCGTTTATCGCGTATATAAGTTTTACAAGTTGGGAGAAAATTTCGCCAGTATACCAGACTTATTATTGTGGGGCCAGCGACGCGAACGGCGAACAAACGCGATCGTAGCGTACGGTAAAGAACGTATTTTGCGAGTATCATCGTCTCGTTATTATTACTACGCTACGTAGACGAGTGAGAAATAGCATAAGTGTTGAGGAAAAATAA
Source organism: Ferrisia virgata (assembly GCA_900060175.1). NCBI lineage: Eukaryota > Metazoa > Arthropoda > Insecta > Hemiptera > Pseudococcidae > Ferrisia > Ferrisia virgata. The sequence continues at coordinate 25,056 of FIZR01024229.1, read as the reverse complement.
CTCGAACCTTAGGTACTTAGATCTAATTAGTATAAGAGTACACAACGCGCGTCAACTATACTCTTAGCTTTTGTTTATTTTGTTCGCTACTGGTTCGTTCATTCTTTACGGGCGCGTTCGCTGAAAATATGCGACACCGAGTCAGGGTGAAAAAAAAACAAAAAAACTATAACCCTTTTTAATGTGCTTAAAAACTAATACCGAAGCTTTTCTCCAAATAGACGACAACCATTCGCCGAGTAAAGTTTACAAAACTTGCAACTTTCAAATCGATTTGAAATTTGCACCGTACAAAATTAAAAACTTACTGTAAAATGTCATCGAAAAACGAACGCGAACGCCTTTTCTTTTTTATTACTTCCTGATTTGTACCATCTCGCTGGTATAAAAGTTTCCTACTCTGGAGTAAAGCAGCCGTGAAAATTGGTCATTTGCTGAATACATTTACTTTGGCGCGTATTTTCTCGCTTATGTGTATGGGTTAAAGTACGTCAGATGTACCTATAGGTACCTATAGTACCTATACGAGCACAGCTCCGGTATCCGTACTTATACTTATGGGTTTTATTTTGTTGCCATATTCGAGCAGATATGGTACTGTACATGTACATGTTTTTACGCTTTGTCTTGCGGTATTTGTATTATCTACTCTTTGTGCTCGTCGTATAGTTTTATTTATTTTTTCAGCACATTGGCAGCGTGATAGGGGCTTTATTTTTGCGATGGAAATGCATTACTCATACGTTCACTTAGTCGTTTTGTGGTAAATATATCTCTGGTATTAAAATCGTAGTAGAAGTATTCGACCAGGATGTTCCTTCGATACGATTGCATGCAATAAGAAAATCCATATTTTCGAAGCATTAGCAGAATCTTCCCAAAAGGTACATTCATCGCAGCCATCTAAATTTACTCAATATCTGCCCACCAGATTTCTCAGAAAAGATCATAGGAAAGAAAATGAACAGATTACATGGTCAGATATCGAAAAAAAAAACATTTGAATACCTTGAACAACAAAAAAAGTGATTCAAGAAGTACTTTTCAGGCTGATTTTCATGACGTAATACAATCATGAAAAAGGGAGGGAATATCGCAAAGAAGGAAGCGTTGAAAGGGGCTAAGAAGTCGAAACGCCAAAAGGCGCATCAAGGGTTCCTACAGACGGGACATACCAAATTTCAATTTCCTAGCCTAATTTGGAGGGGAGTTATGCGAGAAACAAACTCAAAAAATAAGAAAAAAAAAACGAAAACTACATTTTTGGAGCTGCGACAGGGTGCAATGGGGCTGAAAAGTTGAGACCCCACAAAAAACACTTCTAGTGTCCCTACTAATCGTATATATCTAATTTCAAGAACCACATATCTGGAGCTGTGAAGCGGTGAAAAGGAATTGATGAACCGAGATCCCCAAAAAGATACATTTAGAGCCCTTACCAATTGCACCTAGCTAATTTTAAGTGCCTGGCCCAATTTAGAAGGGATGAAATGGGGCTGAAAAGTCCGGACCTCCAAAAAGCACATATAGTGTCCCTGCTAGGCATACATACCTAATTTCAAGAACCACATATTTGGAGCTGTGAAGGGGTGAAATGGAACTGGAGAGACGAGGCCAGCAAAAGGTACATCTAGAACCCCTACTAAATGTACCTAGCTGATTTCAACTTCCTAGTCCAATTTGGAGGGGAGTTATGCGAGAAACAAACATAAAAAATAAGAAAAAAGAGCAAAAACTGCATTATTGAGGCTGCGAGAGGGTGCAATGGGGCTGAAAAGTTGACACCCCCCAAAAAAACACTTCTAGTGTCCCTACTAATCGTATATATCTAATTTCAAGAACCACATATCTGGAGCTGTGAAGCGGTGAAATGGAATTGATGAACCGAGACCCCCAAAAAAGATACATTTAGGGCCCTTACTAATTGTACCTAGTTAATTTCAAGTCCCTGACCCAATTTAGAAGGGATGAAATGGGGCTGAAAATCCAGACCTCCAAAAAGCACATATAGTGTCCCTGCTAGGCATACATACCTAATTTCAAGAACCACATATTTGGAGCTGTAAAGGGGTGAAATGGAACTGGAGAGACGAGGCCAGCAAAAGGTACATCTAGAGCCCCTATGTACCTAGCTGATTTCAACTTCTCAGTCCAATTTGGAGGGGAGTTATGTGAGAAACAAACTTAAAAAATAAGAAAAAAAAGCTAAAACTGCATTTTTGGAGCTGCGACAGGGTGCAATGGGGCTGAAAAGTTGAGACCCCACAAAAAACACTTCTAGTGTCCCTACTAATCGTATATATCTAATTTCAAGAACCACATATCTGGAGCTGTGAAGCGGTGAGATGGAATTGATGAACCGAGACCCCCAAAAAGATACATTTAGGGCCCTTACCAATTGTACCTAGCTGATTTCAATGCAAAACTGCATTTATGGGACTGTAAGAAGGTTAAATGAGGCAAAAAAAGTCCAGACCCCCCCCCTCGGCACATCTAGGGCCGCTACTAAATGCATATATGTAACTTCAAGAACCACATATTTGAAGTCGTGAAGGGATGAAATGGAACTGAAAAGTCGAGATTCCCAAAAGACACGTTTAAAGTCCCTACTAAATGTACCTACCTAATTTCAAATTCTTGACTCAATTTGGAGGGGAGTTATGAGAGGTAAAAATTCTAAAAATAAGAAAAAGCAATCTAAAAACTACACATTTGGGGCTGTGAAGGGGTGAAATGAGGCTGAGAAGTCAAGACCCTCAAAAAATACATCCCCTACTAAATGTATATTCCTTAATTTCAAGAACCACATATGTGGAGCTACGAAGGAGTAAAATGTAGCTGAACAATCCAGACCCACCAACAGGCGCATCTAGAACCTCTACTAAACCTACCTAGCTAATTTCAAGTTCCTGACTCAATTTGGAGGGCAGCTTTACGAGAAAAAAACACTGAAAATAAAAAAAAAAAAACAAACAAAAAAGCACATATTCGGAGCTGTGAAGAGGTGAAATCAGGATGAAAAGTCGAGACCCCAAAAAAGCGCATATATTGCCCCTACTAAATGTATATACCTAATTTCAAGAACCGCATACTTGGGACTGTGAAGAAATGAAATAAAACTGAAGAGTTGAGATTCCCAAAAGACACATTTAAGGCCCCTACTAAATGTACCAAGCTAATTTAAAATTCCTAACTCAATTTGGAGGGGGGTTATGAGAGGAAAAAACTTTAAAAATAAGAAAAAGCAATCCAAAAACCATACATTTGGGACTATGAAGGGGTAAAATGGAGCTGAAAAACGGAGACCTCCTCCTCCAAATCCGCATCTAGAGCTACTACTAAATGTACATACTAAGTTTTTAGTTCCTAGCTCAATTTGGAGGAGAGTTATGTGAGAAACAAAGTAAAAAAAAATTCAAAAAAAGAAAAACCTATCAAAAAACCACTTTTATGGTAGCTATGAGAGGGTGTAACGGAGTTAAAAAGTCGGAACCCTCGAAAGGCACATCTACGGTCTCAACTAAATGTACACATCAAATTTAAACTTCCTATTTCAATTTAGTGGCGATATAGCCGAGGAACAGCTGTTTTTCAAGGTCAAAAAGGGGGGAAACCCTCATATCTCCCCTCCTAATGGACTTGGGAGATCGATTTTTTGATACGTTATATAACTTTTGATTCTCTATCGATTAGTTCAAAAAAATGGTAACTTTTGCCTTTTTGACCCCTCAGCACCCTCTTCCCCAAATTGGGCATAACTGAATTTTGACCCAAATTCAACCTCACTCGTATATATCTAATCCGTCGCCAAACTGAGCACATAGACTGAATTGGAGTGATTTAGTCTCTTAGGACCCCAAAAGAGATTTTGTTGATATTCCCCCGTCGTCTGTAATAGCCTGGTTATCATCGACAATATGGCATAGAAAATCAGGCTAAAAACACATAAATCAATTTGTAATGTTTCACTATATTCTGCTTAATCTAACTCATTTCTCCCCCATATATCTTTAAAATAATTGCACGTACTCAGGGTATATTTCAAGTGGTTACCCAAAATAAGCTTAATCAATTTCATAGAAAACGGTCTAAATTATTCAAAATTCAAGAGCTCATTCTCTCAAAGTCTCAATTACTTTTCAAAGAACCATAAAATTTTCTATATTTTCAAATTCTGAACTATAAAAAAAAAAAAAAAAAAAAAAAAAAATTTTTTATATTTTCAAATTCTAAAAAAAAAAAAAAAAAAAAAAAAAAAAAAAAAAAGACGAGCCATCTTGTAAAAAGATATTTTAGTGTTCGTAGTTTCTAAAACGGTTACCTTGACTTTGAAAAAATGTTGTTATAATTAATTATTGATGACTGGCTGTTCCAGAAAAAAAATTAAAACATTACATACCTTTCTCCCCTTCTACTCGTAAATTGGTTCCTGAAATACAATATACCGAACATTTTTTAGAACAGTGAATTTCCATCTACTTAAAAACACAAACTGCAAACTGCCTATAAGTATAAATAAATAACATTGCACTGTAATAATATTTTTCGAAATAATCTATCTGCTTGTTTAATCACTCACACATAAAGCCAAAGCGTTATAACACATATCATTCTCTTCAATATATGTGCATAAGCTACATCCTACATACCATATAGAGTGTTTATATTAAGAAAGCTTTTAAAAGAATACACAGGATATACTTATAGTATAGTACACTCTTCTTGGGAAAATATTTCCATCGTTTCATGTAAGTAGGTAGGTAGGTAGGTAGATACGCTCGCATGATCCGGATTTTCTCATTTTCAACTTATAACGTTCAAGATTCAAAATTGTTTTTGCCTTTTCTCGTAAATGCTATATACTTACTATATATAACTGCGAAAATACCATATACATATATATATATATATATATATAGATCCGTTTGCTACACATACATGTATTAGGTAGAGAGGTACCTACGTACATCAGGCGAACAGTATATGAGCTTACTACACCAACACCGAACACCATATGTATTATAAGAAGAAGAGAAATGACGCGTTACCGCATTAAAAGAAGCGAAGAAAAACTTCATTCATTTTTACAATAGACGAAAATTTTGTTCTCTTCATTTTCACTTTTCATTCTCTATAATACATATAATGGGGTGTGCGTAGCCATATATGATATTTATGTTTGCGAGTGTATATAAAGTAAGTAGGTAAGTGAGCAGGAGGTGGTGAGGTATATCCATATGTACTCAGACTACCGATTACCTACTAGACTATGTAAGCAAGTACTGCATTACAGTACATAGCTGCACACATACATATTACACTTACACAATCATAGGGTACGCGAGAAGATCTCGTTGGAATTTCTTCACTCGTATCAAGTAGGTACTTAAATGCATGATTCTGCGACATAGTATTGTCTCTTATTGAAGAACGTAAAGATCATTTACGCATATCTTCGATTGTGTATGTATATTTGAGCTATAGCATCACTCGGACCATTAAAATTTGAAAAATGACACGTACGTATTATGTAAAATATGCAGAACAAATATTAATATGGTTTTTCTAATCCACGTTCATATCTCATAATCTAGCAACCTTATTCTCCCTTGCCCTATTGTGTGGTCTGTTCACGTCGAGAGTAGAGGACTATTCAAAGTGTCAAACATAAGTACGGACATCAAATTCTGTATCGTTTCAAAAATACAAAAGTATGAAGTTCAGGACTGCTATAAAATCTTTAAGATACTCGATCAAAAGTGGACCTCTCACCGATCATATATTTGATATCGGCATATTGAAGTATTCGTTGAGGTTAAATTGTAAATCTAACTCCCTTATCGTGTTCAGGAGGTTCTATTCATCTAAAAACTATACTAATATTGACGCCCTTGGTTAACCTCAAACCGAGGGGAGGCGATACGGAAGCCCATCCAGGGCTATGAGGATTCGACTCTTCTTTTCTGTGATTTCACGGGGGCCCAGGTAGTAAATATTAAAAATGACAAAACTTGTTCATCGACTGGTGTTTTTCTTACATTTATCGTGTTTTGTTATGCCTCAAAAATTTGTGTTTTCTCAAATTCAACACTCCCTAACTCCCCTCCTATCAATGCTAAGCTAGAAACTAACACATTTGCATTTGAAAATTCTCATAAGAAACTGAAACTTTTTCGGCCGAGTTACGTTTCAATTGCGTAATCACTGAACTTTCAAATTTGAACACACAATTTTCGAATTTTCGAATTTTCAACTTTTACAATCCCTGACCAAAGAAAAGTTATTGATAAAGAGACTTTGCTTATTGATTTTGTAAAAGTAGTCAATTACGAGTAATTTGAGTTATTAAACTCCCTCTCAACTCCTCCTTTTTGAAAGTAATAAGCATAAACGTGAAACGCAGCTGAGAACTCCTGAAATCAGGTCATAAGTTGATTTCAAAAATATGATGCAGGTTTCGGAGTCTGGAAAAGGTCCACTTGGGTTTAATTATCTCAGAAATTTTACAATAGCCCAGCTTCATAGTGTTAAAAATTTTCGGGGGTGATGCCCTTACTGAAAGAGAATCAAACTTTGATCAATTTTCTTCAGTTTGTAATCATTTTTAAATAAAATTTTAACTCAATTTCCGATCATTTTCAACAATTTTTTATTTTAATAATTTAGGTAAATTTTTACTCGATTTTAAATATTTTTTCGTGATTTATGATCAATTTTCCGCATTTTTTATCAACTAAAGTCACTTTTTAACCCAATTTTCAATGAATTATAAAGATATTTTTCATATTTTAAGTCAATTCTCAACCATTTTCGCCGAATTTTTCCCTATTTTCATTGATTTTTTAACAATTTTTTTTCTTAATGTAGATAAATTTTCACCTATTTTTTGCTAATTTATGATAAATTTTTACACTTATTACACTTTTTATCAAATTTTTACAAAATTTTAGATGATTTTCAAAAAGTTTTTCATCTTTTAAGTTGATTTCATTCATTTTTCAGTGTTTTCTTTCAATTGTGATAAACTTTTTGCAGTTTTACCCATTTTTATTTGCATTTTTATCCCATTTCCGATGATTTTCAACAATTTTTGTTATAAGTAAGGACAATTCCCACATGTTTTCCAACATTTTTTCATGATTTTCCATCATTTTTTAAGATTTTTTTTCTTCATAATTTAGTTCAATTTTTACCCAATTTTGAACGTTTTAATTCAATTTTTTTATGATTTTCAACGATTTTTTTCATGATTTTGGTTGAATTTTCTGCACTTTTTATCGAATTTTCGACGATTTTTAACGATTTTTTCAATATTGGTAATAAATTACTAAACAATTTTTCCAATTTTTCACAAATTTACGTAAAATTTCAACCCTATTTTTAATGATTTTCAACAATTTTTTTCATATTTAGGTAAATTTTCGCCATATTTTCAAAATTTTTTAATGAATTTGATCAATTCTTTATACTTTTTACCCACATAAAGCAATTTTTTTACTCAATTTTCGATAAACTTTATTCATGATTTTTGATCCGTTTTCTGCACTTTTCGTCAAACTTTTATCCAATTTTCGATCATTTTCAATTTTTTTTTTTTCATAATTTAGCTCAATTTACTCTCATTTTTTGACATTTTTACTCTTTTTAATCATTTTTTTTTCACTTTTAAGCTTTTTCTCATTCATTTTAACAAATTTTTGCACTATTCAGGTTATGTTTCAGGCAGTTTTCAACACTCTTCGTAATTTTTGATTGTTTTTTGCACTTTTTACATTTTTTTTGATTTTTTAGACAATTTTCGAAGATTTTTTTTCCTAATTTAGATCAATTTTCACTCATTTTTCACTCATTTTTCAACATTTTTTGGTGATTTCTAACCAAATTTTTCCCATTTTAGGTAAAATTTTCACCTATTTTACAACATTTTTTCATAATATTTGATCAATTTTTTGCACTTTGTATCCATTGTTTTTTTTTCAATAATCGATGATTTTCAAAAATTATGATTTTTCAGACTTGTTCTGTAAATTTTAAAATTTTAATCTTAAGATTACATATCCATGATCTGAAATTTTTTCCCAGAAAAAGAAAAACCATCCCCATTGAGCTAATGGGATAAAATTTGATATAAGAGTTCAATAAAAACTCGGAATGTGTTTTTTGGCGACTTAGATGCTATATCTTCAATGCAACCTCTTCACCCCTCCACAGAGTTTAAAATTCCGAATTTTATACGATTTTTGTTCTTTCATTTCAACTCCGTGAAGGATGCAATAGAACTACAAAAATTCAGAACCCCCAAAAGGGAATTCTAGAGCCTCAATTAAATGTACATACCAAATTTCAACTTGCTACCTTAATTTGGTGGGGAGATAGGGGAGGAACAGCCCATTTTTCAAGATCAAAAAAAGGGAAACTCTCATATCTCCCCTCTGAATTGACTCAGGAGATTGATTTTTGGATATTTTATACAACTTTTGATTTTCTATCAATTAAATTAAAAAGGGACAATTTTTGCGTTTTTGACCCCTCAGCATCCCCTCCCCTACATAGGAACATGACTGAATTTTGACCAAAGTTCATTCTCACTCATTTATACCTACTTCGCTGCCAAACTGAGCCGATTGGTCTAATTGGAGCGATTTTGGTCGGTATCGAGCGGAGTAAATGATTTTAATGTTCGCGAAAAAAATAAAAAAATAAAATAAATACCTGACGTGGCTAAATATCGACTTAATGGTCATCTAAAACCCCAAAACAGATTTCTTTACTATCGCCCTCCCCCTCATCCGCCGTTAGTCGATAGACTGTAATAGCCTGGCTTTCGTTGACAATATGACAGAGAAAATCATGCTAAAAAATTCAGAATCGCCATATTTCTCGTATCTTTCAATCGACTGACAATCGAAGCATTGAAAATTACTATCGTATCGTAGCACGTAATTTAGCCCAGATAGAAATAATTTTCAATACACCGAGATATTCGTCCGATAAATTATTACGACCGCGATTCTCCCCCTCCCCTTACCACCATACTTGTATAAGATTAGCTATATATATATACACATTTGTAGGAAAGAACCACCATAATACTTTTTAATGACGCGTATCATTTAAACGATCTCATCGTCTGGCTAACTGTTGTCTGGTCGTATTCGTTTTATGTTTACGAGTAGCAGCATCGGGGGCCGGAATTCGTATCGTAGACTAAATAAAAATTACATTAGTGTATCGAAAGAAAGAAATTTTTTAGAGTATCTGGCTGGCAAATGTTTAACGAGATGTTGAAACATGGTTCATTTTGAAAACTTCCTTATTGGTTGTCAATGAATCTTCTTATACTACTACTACTACTACTACATCGATGTACCGTCGCGTCGTGGCGTAAAATCTAAAATTTCCTTTCCACTCTGTACACACAGCAGCAATTTTAAAGCCAAGAAAAAGCGCCGCCATTCGCTTACCATTATACTATCGATTTTTCTCATTAACCACTTAGAAAACTTCCACGCTGCGGAAGGCAACTGAACGAAGAAAGAAAAAAGAGAAAAAAAAAAAGAATTTCAAACTCGTCAACGACTAAATGTGTAGTACAAACTACCTACCTAAATACGTACATAGCAAACTTTACTACGCCTCGTTTACGATACGCAACATAACAGAAGGCGAACCAACCAACGTGTGCATTACACTTACACCACGCACACGTAATGAGAAAGTTTCCGCACAATAATACCCATTTTACCTATAGCATCTTCATCGCAGCAGCCTGAGACCTACAAAGAAGCAGAATGTCGACAGAGCAGATTGAAAACTTGAAAATGAAACGTGTGAGAAAATCCGCGACAAAAATTTGCAAACAATGAAACGAATACCGATGCAAACGTCTCGCAGGTAGGTATCTAGATTTTTGAATGTAAAACATACCGTAATTAATATTTAACTGATATGAGATCAAATTATCGAATTAATAATAAAATACGCGCATTTATATTACGTTTGAGTTAGGTAGGCTCTGCGTAAAAATTTGCAATTGTTTATATGTGTTTTTTTTTTTGTTTTATTTCACTGTTGTCCTTCGTTGCAAACAACAATTCCAGCTTATATACCAACGAACGTTTCACGAACGAAGATTCATTACTCCGATGGTTGGTATATTAAATCGCGAATTCATTACATAAATAATTTCTTCTCTTATCTAGCCTCAGATACGTGTTCGTGCTACCGGTCGAAAGATTTCTAATCCCGACGTGGTAACGGTGTAAAAGTTCTTTCAACTTGTAAAAAATTACTCTTACGGTTACGGTATCGGGTGGCGGTGTCTTTGAACAGCCACCCTCGATCGAATTACGTTGTGATGGTGTTAAATTATACAGAGCAAAAAACCAATCAGTTTTTATCCGTTGCCAACGACCTGTACAATGAAATTCATATTTCATTTCGGTTTACAAACGTACATAATATTCTTATTTCTATCGTATCAACGGTTCATTGTATTCGTACGAAGAACACACGCCGACGATTCGTACGATCATCAGTCTCACTGCCATTTACCTGATTCGCATCGTCAAGCTGAAGAATCGAGCACTCAACAACAAACGCATTGGATTTCATCGGAACCAATTATCGAAACCACCGAATCCCAGCCACATGGAGCCGATAATAATACCTCGTATCACGACGGATCTCAACCCCAAGAAAGCAGACAACTAATTTCAATTATTACGAAAAATTTCCTGCACAGAAAACCGATAGCAACAGTGCCAACGACTCGTGTACCGTTTTCAAGACTGAATCGTAAGTGTTGCAGTAGCTTCTAATAATAATATTGGTACAGTTGCCGATGCAGGTATCTTACGTATATTTTGGACGAGATACTTAGACGCGATTGAATTACGTTGTTGCACCTTTTTCTCGCACACATTCAGATACTAATTATTGGCCTTTTAACATGGAACGTGTCAGATTACCGCCAGGATATCAATCGCCTATAAATATTCATACCGAGAAAATAGAAGAGATAAATATGCCACCGTTGGATACTCATTCGTACGAAGAACTCGACGAGTCTGCCGAGCTTATCTGTTTCAATACAGGCCAAACGAGTAATTACCCCAGATTAATATACCTTTATTACGAGTTTAATTTAAAATACCACCATATATATATATAGCATAGTACCTACGAATAATTTCGCCTAAATAGGTACTCGAGTGTCTCGCTGTTGGTCGGAAAAATCGATTTTCTTCGTACAATTAATTATACCTACACCAGGTATCTATCAAAGGTGAAACAAATATTTATAGATTCGAAGGTACCTAGATATTAATTTGCGGCTAAATAAGTAATTTAAATACCTTAACCGAGGCCTGTATTTATTCGACGATCGTTTTGAAATTACGACAAATGACCCACAAGGAAGTACCTAGATCTACCCAGTTATGTATTCGGTTATCAACGTACACTTGAAAGCATCATCTATCGTTGATAGCGAATCCGAGGAGATATTTTTGCCTGTCAAGACCTCTACTTGTAATGGTTATCGATCCGCGGTAATTAATTCGCATGATAATGAATTAGATTCAAATGAAAAGATAATTAGAAAGTAATTTACTCTCGATACAGTCTTAGGTACTTTTTAATAACGCTACAAGATTAATTAATTCGATAGACAAATTAGACTTATGTAATGTAGCTATCTCCTGTTTCGTATCTAACATCTACCTTTAAGAAAGAAAAAAAATGTCAATACCTTAACATACCTATACTATGAAGATCTTTATCACTGAATGTAAGAATTACATACGTAGATAAGTTATGAGGAATTCAGACTGAACGCATATTATGTGACATTGACATAGGTACGAATTTCCCAAGTAGGTTAGAGAGGTACGTATACGAGATATTTGCATAATCTGCATAATCTCAAGGTGTCTTAGTGGTCAATTTTGATCCCAAGGTTTAATTCAAACTCCAGGTTCTGGAAATCGTACGCAGTTGATAATTTCCAATTGTTTTATTCTAATTTATTTTCGGATGTCCGAAGATAATCTGTAATTTCTTGCATTCTCGAATCATTGATGGGAGTGTGAAGGACACAGGGGAGGAAGCGGGGTCAAATTTGATGAACATTTTTTCCAGCTTGTAGATTAATTTTTAACATTTAGATTATTATCAAATTTGATATTAAAAAACGCAATGATGAGGTAAATAATTTACTTTTGGATTCATTATTCCTCATGTTTACCAAAATTTCTTGCTTTTTATTATTTTCTCAACAAATTTGGCACAACGAGTGAGCTTGTGAATTTTTATACAATTTCCAGAAAGATAAATTTTCTCCGATCAATAAGCAAATTCGTAAATTTTCCAAAGAAGGAGTTAAACCGGAACTACAATATTTGAAAAATTTTGCTTCATCTCTATTATTGAAAATAGGATGAACGGTCAAGAATTGTTGGGGGGCAGGAGGGAAGGCAGAGGTTCAAACTTTGATCCTTTGGTCTAACGAAATGAGGGCGAAATTTTAAAATAGTGGAACTTTTAATTTACATGATAGAAAAAAGACATCGCAATGCATTGCTGTTTGAGCCTGATTTTCATAAAATTCATGACATAAAAAAAGGAGCACTCTGCGATGTTTTTTCTTGAACAGTAGTAGAGGTACACAAGTATATATATCGAAACAAATAGTGAACAACAATCGAAATACACCACTAAAACCTCTATCAAACCAACATACCAAATTTCAACTTCTTGGCTCATTTTGGAAGGGAGGTATACGACGAACAAACTCAACAAATAAGAAAAAACGTCAAAAAAAGCAGTTTTATGAGATTCCAAGGGGGTGCAATGGAGATGAAATTGTCCAAACTTCCAAAAAACACATCTATCGCGCCTACTAAGTCTGCATGCCAAATTTCAACCTCACATCTGCTCAATTTTGAGACGAGATATGCATGGAATGAACTCAAAAACCGAGAAATGTCGCTAAAAAACAATTTTTTTGAAGCTGAGAGGGACAGCACTGAGCATGAAAAGTCAAAATTTCTAAAAGGAACATTTAGGACATCTACTAAATATACATGCCAAAACTCAATCCTCTACATCCATTTGGAAGGGTAATATAAGTGGGGGAGTTTGCATTCAAAGTCAAAAAAAGGGAGAACCCCCCCCCCCCTACATCTCCTTTCGTAATTGATCAAAAGGGCTGATTTTTAAATATGTTTTACAACTTTGGATTTTCTATCATTTGATTTAAAAAGGAACAATGTTTGCGATTTCTTTGTCTCAGCACCCCCCCCCCCGCACTAAATTTAGGCATAACTGAATATTGATTGTAGGTCATCTTCACTCAAAAATATTAAACTTGTCGTTAATCTAAGCTCACTGCCAAAATTTGATAGATTTTGGTCCATATAGAGCTGAGTAAACGGGTTTTAGTTCAGGGGGGAATAATAATAGAAAAAAATATATATATCTAGCATACCCAAAAATGGTCTTAACGATTTTCTAAAACCCCAAAACATGTTTGGTGCCTCCCCCCCAACCACATCGACTATAGCCACATAGTCTACAATATCCTGGATTTTATTATAAAAATGTATACCCCAGCATTTTGGTTTCAATTTTTGAAATTTTGTGAAGAAAATGAAAGGTTTTCATTCACAAATATGGCAACTTAAGTTGCATTTATGCTTGACGGTTTGCTTATTTTATGCATTGAAGGAGATAGCTGAAAATTAATTTTTTCAGAATCTAAAAATTTGTAGCCAATTAAAAAAAAAACCATCGCTTAGGGTTCAACAGGGCTAAAAAACCAAAACCTCAAAATGTACATTCAGGGTTTTTACTAACTGCACATACCAAATTTCAAGTTCCTAGCTGAATTTGGAGGGAAGTTATGCGAGGAACAAAATCAAAAAACTCAAAAAATGGGGAAACCAGGCCAAATAACCACATTTTCGGGGCTGTGACGGGATGCAGCGGAGCTGAAAATTTGGGACCCCCAAAAGGAACATCTAAGGTCACTACCGAATGTACATACCAAATTTCAACTTTTTAGCTCATTGGGATGGGGAGATAGGAGAGGACATCCTTCTTCGAGGTCAAAAAAGGGAAAATCCTTTATATGTCCCCTCCTAATCGACTTAGGAGATTGATTTTTGCATATGTTATACAACTTTAAATTGTCCATCGATTGACTCAAAAAGGAACAATTTATATGTTTTTAACCCCTCAGCCCCTCTCCACTAAAAAGGGGCAAAACTGAATTTTGACCCAAGATCATCCCCTCTTGTATTATCTCATTCACCACCAAAATGAGCCAATTAACCGAATTGGAGCGATTTTGGTCAGCATCGAGCAGAATTAACGATTTTAATGTTTGGGGGAAAAAAATTAAATAAAAATAAATATCTGACATGGCCAAAAATTGTCTTAATAGTCTTCTAGGGCCCCAAAATGGATTTTATTGGTATCCCCTTCCCACTGCCGTTGGTCGATAAGACTGTAATAGACTGGTTTTCATTGACAACATGACATAGAAAATCAGGCTAAAAATTTTCAACTAAGATGGTTGTCCTCCTGCAATACACAGAATAGGCAAATTAATATACATAAATATAGTTTAAGTTGCCACATGTGTGATATGAAGGAGGCACCATCAAGTTACAACACCCTGTACACAAATTATTATAAATCTTTAAATTCAGAAAAATTCTTTTAAAAATCCAAAAATCAATTTCTGCAGTCAAAAATTTGATTCCTGTTTTTTTTTTAGCTGTTCTCATCATCAATCTTAGCTTTACTTCAATCAGAGTCAATTGATGGGAAAACTTCTCCTGCTAGATCGAAGTACTTCCTTAACTATTCTTCTTCACAAATGCTAAGTAACTACCTAATACATGAATACCAAAAGTGCCATTGAGATTCAAAATTTTCCAAATTATAATAACACCTTCAAAATGAAAAATATGCAAAGTCAATTCATAATATATTCCATATCAACACTAATTCATCCATATTACGAATTCCCTATTCCACAACATATATCAAAGACCTTATCAATTTTCAATTCAAAGAGTTTAAACTAATAAGTATTCTATCTCTTCTCTGCTGTACCCAAATGACGACCTACATATTTTACATTGATATTTTTTTTCGTCGCATATAAGGAAAACTAAATTAAATACCTGTAGATCCAATCTACCCTATATCGGACATTCGAAGTATTACAGTAGTAGGCCTATGTCATTTGAAATCTTCAAAGAGAACTATATGCCAAACGCATTTCCTTTAAACAGGATACTCGACTGCTTGCAACGAGTACGTATGTATTATTCACAACGTGGAAAATACTACGATAAAACGAATGTTTCATTTTTTAGTACACTTACTCAGACTTACCTACATATATAGTTTTTTTCAACATTAGTAAATTATTCAACCTTAGTTTTAACCAAATTTATGTGATGTTTCAGTCGAATGTAAGGTGAAAAATGGTACAAATCCACCGTACATTCAAGGAGGTCCCTTGCCTGCAAAATATATTTTCGACAACATACATTGGCACTGGGGCAGAGGTTCGATTGGAAGCGAACATTTAATAGATGGAACAGCGTAAGTAGTAGATAAACGAGTATTTCACGTTATACTTATTAAAAATTAAATACAAAAATCCATTTTCCGATAACTTTTCATCAGCCTAATTTTTTCGATATTACTTACTTAATAAAAAATTTATATCGCGATGAAAAATTGATAATAAAACAAAAATTAAATATTCAAGATATAGTACAAATGCAGGTAGATTATAAGACCTTACCCAGATATATTTAGAGATATCGCTCAGTAATATCGGCATTTCGGCCAAGATTACATGTGATGGTAGCAGAGCATGTGGTTACGTTGGTTGAAACTTTTATAACCGAGAATAAGATATTTTTAATTTTCTGCGTGGAACTACCTATCGTGCACTGTAGACGAAAAAGAATACAGCACCGATTTCGGCCAAACGAAATACCAAATGGATACTACATATTTTGAAATATTTTTCAACAAATACAATACGTTGTTGGTAGCGAGAGCGACGAGAGTTTGTGCAGTTCAGTCTTTTCAATTTCAGTACATTTAAAACATTTATAGCACGCGAAATATCATCCGCACAAATACGTATTAGGCAAAAATTAACGCCACCTGCTGCACGCCAGTAAATACATAATATACCGTGTACCGTAATAATAATAATTTCCTATACAATAGAATTCGTTTATTATACGCCATCCGAACAACTATCGTACTTTCATTTTCATCCTTTTCACACTTGTACCCTACCAACGTACTCGTACACATGTATAGTGTGTCTATGCGTCTCTCTACCTTTACACCTATCTGCTTGTATTTCGAATTATTATATACACGCACATATTGGGATCGCATAAATATACTGATATCATTTTGGTATGTTCTCTCAGCCCTTTTGTAATTTAACAACGAATTGATTCCGAGTACGTGTGTACGTTATGTACTTCTATCTACCTACAGGTTCGCAGCCGAAGTACATGTGGTACATTACAAAGAGAAATATGGCTCGTTTGAGAAAGCTAGAAAAAAGCAGGATGGCTTGGCGATTTTTGCATTATTTGGTAGGGTAAGTTATAAAATATCGCGTTAGTATTTGATAATAAATTCATAAATCGAGTCGAATGATTTTAATCTTGGTGTTTCCTATACCTGCAGATCAGTTCGAACGATAACGCCGATCTCGAAATACATTTTAACGATATACTTCAACACCTGCTGACTCCTACTCAAGTACACCAAAGTAAATGGCACGATGTATTCAAATTTGTGCACAAAATTGTACTAAATAATCAAGCATGGATGACGTATCCGGGATCTTTGACAAGCGCACCGTATAAAGAAAGTGTAACGTGGTTAGTTTATTTCCAATGTTTCAATGTATCGTTGAATCAGGTAAGGGAATTTTACTCGTGTGTTTTCGTTTATGCATATATATTTTTACCAATTAGGACTAATCGGAGTTTTTTGACTTAATTAATTTTTTTCCATGCAGTTGGACGCGTTACGTTCAACTTTAACCCTCAATGGGCATAAGCACACGGTCCATAGAAGACCAGTGTATGATCTCAGAGGTGATCGTAGACCTTTGCTCATGCGAATAGAAAAATATTCAGATTTGGCGTAGAACATAATTAAATGAAGTGCGAGCTAAACTGATTTCAACATAATAACAGCCAAATGAGCGTTGTGAAGTTGGAAGAGATTTGAAATATGTTCGAACTTATTTTTGTAATACTAACAAAAAATAAGGAGAAGGTAATGAAAACAAATGGAATAAATTATTTGACCTGTATCTACGAATTAATAACATCAATAATTTAATTATTTAATTCAGCTCATTTCCAAACACTTGTGAGCATCAATAAAAAAATTCTTTTCGTAGGCACGCTTTTCATTTAGTTCATTTTTACTAGTCATTTTGGTTCTGGTAAGAGGACACTAGGAGCGCTAGTATAGTGTACTACAATACGTGATGAAGTAACAAAAAGTTTAGCTGAAATTAAATTTTGAAACGTGGTATACGTGGTTGTTGGGGCTCGGAATTAATTTTTCGCATGGGAGGAAGGGGGTATAGAAAAGGCTATCTTTTGACTTGACTCCCCGATATCAAATCTGGTGCTGATATGAAGGCTTCGGATAGGTGAAGGGCAAAATCCAAAGCTGACAACATTTCCAAGTGCGATATGGAAATATAGATCATTTTACCTCATGATTCCAAATTCGGTACCAATATGACTATAAACCCTATGGGTGGCCCGGGGGGAGGGGGCCTAAAACTGATATCATTTTAAAGTGAGATATTGAAATATAGGTAATTTAACCTTCGGACTACGAATTCAATACTGATATGACTCTTAACCTCACAGGTATCCTAGAGGGACAAGAGGCAAAACTTATTCAAATAATTAAAGCTCTCATTAAGTAATTCATTCATCAACGTGAAAAAATGAAATCGCTCATGAAGACATTTCTTCCCTATTTTTTTCACTTGAAAGTTCATTCTTACACGTGAATAAACAGTAAAATTTGACATTTGTAACTTAAAAGTTCATCAAAAAGCTAATTTTCTGATTTTTAAACCTCAAAATTTTGCAAAATTTTTAATCTCACTTTACTCGGACCATATATTTTTTCGTTTTAGCACAAAATTTCAGCAAATATTCCTTCAAAATATGGTCTGGTGATTTGGTCGGCGAAGCGGAGGAGCGCGCAAAGGAAGGAGATGAGAAAATGGGGTATGGAGGGCATAAATATCCCCAAATGTTTTGAAGAAAATTTAATAAATGATAGTTCGTGTGATTGAAAATGACAAAATGTCTCTTATGGAAATCAGAAATGTCCTTAAATGCAGATTTTTGATCGTTTCATTCTCGGTTTTGTGCAAATTTTTGCTTCGTCTCTTCGCTTGGGCCATTTCAAATAAATCAATGATGTGAGCTGACTATTTTCTTTTAGAAAATGAAGGTGGGCTTGAGCCTCTCCAAAAATTATGACCTATCTTGGTCTATATTTGTAGGGCTGAGGGGTGACACCTGTGCTTGCTACCCCATAAAAAATCCTGCGGATGCTCATGACAGGTGGGTATTGGAGTAAATAGCTAAAACTCCCAAAAGGCAGATCTAGAACACCTACTAAATCCACATACCAAATTTTAACTTCCTAGCTTAATTTGCAAGGGAAACATGCGCAGAATAAACTGGAAAAAAAGAAAAACCGAACAAAAACCTGCTTTGTTGCCTGGTACTGTAATGGGATGCAATGGGACTGAAAAGTCGAAACCTGCAAAATGCAGATTTAGTATCTTCACTAAATGTACCCACCAAATTTAAACCTCTTTTGTCAATTTGGAGAGGAAATATGCGTGGAACAATATATTTTTTTTTAAGTCAAAGAGGGGAAAATCCTCATTTCTCTTCTTCCAATTGGCATAGGAAATTGATTGCAGAATATGATGTACAGCACTTCATTCCCTATCGATTAGTATTTTAGTCTCTCAGTACCTTCTTTTCCAAATTAGGGCATAACTGAATTTTGACACCTTTCTCCCTCTTCCTAAACTCATTTTTCTTAAACATGTAAAAAAGTATTTCCAAATTAATGGTGAGGAGAGTAGAGGTGTTCTAAATTTAATTTTGATGTGAACCGATGATGTTGATAAAAAAAAGGCAAATTTCAGTAGATATTGCAGGTTTTTCAAAAGTTATAATATTTGTACTGCAGGAGAGTGAGGGGGCCAGTGTTATGTAGCTGTACAGAAAGGAAATTTAATTCTGAATACCTTTTGTGATTATAGAACAATCGCTTTAATTCCACACGGCAGCAAAGTGATATTGTTACGAATCCTAAACAACTGGATCAAGGGGTATCTACACAGGCAAATTCCACCTGAACAAGCCGGGTTCATGCCAGGAAGAGGTACAAGGGAGCAGATAACGAATGTCCGGTTAATCATCGGAAAGTGCAGGGAGTTCAGCATACCTGTAGTGATGTGTGTCATAGATTTTGGCAAAGCCTTTGACTGCGTGAATTGGAAGAAGCTCTTCAAACTGTTAAGAGAGATGGGAGTCCCTGCTCATATAATAAGATTTGGTAGAACCACCGTATGAGTTAAATTCTATGACGGTGAGAGTTGATGGTGAAAAATTTGAGGTTTTTCAAGCGGAACAGGGGGTGCGTCAAGGATGCATATTATCCCCAGAGTTATTCAACATCTATGGTGAGCACATAATTCGCGAGACTCTAGAACATTGAACTGGTGGTACTTCCATTGGTGGAAGAAGAATCTCTAATCTGTGATATGCAGATGATACAACCTTGATTGTTTCGGATAAAGAGGAAATGGCGGAGCTCGTCAACCTGATGAAGATAGCCAACGAAAAACTTGGACTTCGTATTAATACATCTAAAACGAAAGTCATGGTGGTGGATTGGGCTAAGTTTCTACCAGTTTCTACAGCTTTGAGCGACTATGAAAAGGTGAATTGCATATTTCGTATATTTAGGCTTCATCATCGAAGCAGATGGAGGTTCGTCGGCAGAAATACGGCGCCGAATTGCTCTGAGCAAATCAACTATGACCAGACTGCGTAATGTCACTTGTAATAACAGGATCTCCAGAAAGACAAAGAAGAGACTTATACAATTACTTGTATTCTCTGTTTTCCTGTATTGCGTGGAAACATGGACGTTGAAAGCAGAAGTTGAAAGCAGAAGCTAAAAGAAGAACTGACGCCTTTGAGATGTGGTCTGGCGAAGAACGCTGAGGATACCTTGGACAGCGCGACGAACCAATATTTCAATCGTCAACGAAATACACGAGCCCATCAGGCTAAATGTTTTACACGAGAAACGCATTCTTGGGTATTTCAGGAGAGAAGTCGAAAATCTCGAAAAAGACATTCTCTTTGGTAAGGCCTCTGGTAAAACAGGGAGAGGAAGATCTCCGACCAGGTGGTGTGACATCATCACAGCGCAAATGGGCTCTTCAGTAAGAGCTGCTTCACAGGCAGAGGATCGTGATAAATGGCGCGCTCTTCTAGGTGCAATACGATCGTAAGCGACTGAAACCTACCGATGATGACTTCTCAAACTTATTGTTAAAAATCTAATAAACATGGTTATGACATCATTTCAAAACATATTTTTCAAATTTGAAGGGGAAGGATTGCTTCAAAATGGATTTTGACAAGAAATAAACTTGTAGAATTGCTGCTGAGGAACAACTTTTATTTGAAAACTTTTTTCGTGTGGCCAATAGAATAGGAGATTCAAGTGTTTGAAGTATTGAGAGAGGGATCCTCGGAAAACGTGGAGAGATAAAAATTGGAATTCAGGCTAAATTTATTTGTTCGCGTATCTAGAATAAGAACCAAGCATAAAATCACTTTCAACAATAATAGGGAGCAGATTTTTACAATACAGGCCCAACTACAAAGCAGATTGATATCTCTTAATTTTTGGCACGTTTACTTAAGATTATTTTATATCTTCTCCTCTCCTTCCTCAACTCTGTCCAAAAAAGCGAAAATTGAAACACCCATTTGACCTTGAAACAATATGGGTCATTGGGTCATGTACGAGTTAGTGATGAAAACCTCATGAATTACATATTCTAATCACACCCTTTAACCAGTTCCACCCTACAGCTCGATCTAAAATTGTATCCAGCCCTAAAAAAAGGTAAAGTATTAGATCAAGTTTTTTCATACTTCAACTCCGCAATAAACTCTGTAAAATTGTTATTTTTTGCTCATTTCGACAATATCTACCATTCAAAACAAACAACGAAGACCAGATAGAATATAGGTCCAAGTAAGTAAACACTTTCATATAGTAATTTATCTTTTAACTCGTGTGGCTGTACGATTGCGATTGCAGGACATGGCTGCCGAAACCACTTACACATCGAATTAATTACCGCAACCAGCCTTTTATCGTTTCGACGTAACAAAGCTGCGCGTTACGCGTCAAACTGTAATAAAACAGTCAAGCTTTACCATCGCCTAATGAAGTCAACTCGGATAACAAAAAACAAAATAATTGATCAATCGAATACCGCGTATAACATTTTATACCTGGATTACAGTTGTTTTAAAACACTCCTACCAACCCCGAAATTAAATTTGAAAAGGGACGCAACGAAGTATTTTCCAACTTCCTTTGATTAAAGTACCCGTATCAACTGTCAAAGAGAACATTCCAACCCTTTTCTTGTAATTGATAATTGATTTCAGTTCGACAAAAAATACTTACTGCGAAAAAGAAGAAAAATTTGGCCGATCGCCTTTTTACTAGACGTCGCCTTCTTGGTTCTTATATCTATGTATATCGCTTTCTTTTTCTGCTTTTTTCCCCACCATATACGATGCTGTTCTGCAGTTTCTTATTTCGTTTACAGCAGCCTTTTTTTTTCAACCTCTTATACCAAAATACCGATATCGATAGATAGATACTTGGCATCTGTGAGCTTATCATCAGATATCGTCGTACCTAGACTACTTACGTATTCGATCAATTCACTCTCAAATAACATCGATCTCGTGATTAAAAATATAAAATTTCAGAGGAAGGGAGAGAGGGGAGGGGGTTAAAATTGAAAAACCAAATATTCCCAGCTTTATCTTACCATTACCTTAGTTGAAATCTTAATTTGAATTTAAAATTGTAGGTTACAATGATGAAGAAAATAATAGAAAATCCAGTAATTAAGTTTCATAGTCTTATTCGCTTTTCAACTGAATACCTACTTCAAGTTTCAGAAACTTTTTCCACTTGATTTTTTACTCGTGGTACGAGTGTATTTCACAAATTGTCGGTTGAATTAAAAAATTAAGAAGACGTTGCGAATTTTCTCTTTTGTAACTTTATTCTTACGATTTTTTTCTCCTACTTATCAGAATTATTAAGGATATTATTGCATTGAAAAAAAAATCGAGACAAAAAAGAAAAAAAAAACATCATTCGAGCACCATTTCTAGAGTTTACTAACGAGACAACTTTTCTTATAAAGTTGACAATTTATTGGAAAAAAAAAAACAATTAACTTGTTTTAAAGAAATTTGAGTGTGTAGGTTGGAAACAAATTATTTTTCCATTTTCTCCAGGGAGATGTAAAGTTTGTTCAATATTCTTTATACTTCGCTCGGCAATTCGTTAAAATTTATGTTACCAGACAAAAAAGTAATAATTAATTTTTATAGTAATCTTATTATTTATTTATATTTTAATACCCAATTTTTTTACCAAGTTTTATTTGAACTGCAGTTTTGGTCGTTAAATTAATATTTCGATGATCAAAAGAACACGCAGAAAATTTCTTTTCAGTATCTGAATGACAAGGATCTCTTTTTATAGTGAACGTTTGGAAAGGCTTTTCATAAAAATTTTTTAACTACATTATATCGTTGAATAAATGGTGTATACTTTAACAGAGTTGGGTGGTTTGGAGAAGGAAGGGGCTAAGCCTCCAGCGTAGTAAACCTTTAATGGGATTGTTTTTGAAGTGCAGAAGATGAAGTGGTCAGAACGTAGGCGGATTCTGGGAGCTAAGCCCTCCTCTTGAACACCCTCCCAGAAAGATTTTAAATGTTTGCTGAATTTCATACTAATGACCGAAAATCTTTCGGAATCTCAATCAATTTTCAAAAAATGTTCAGAACATCTTAAAAATTGGTGGAAATATTGAAATTTTAGCAAAACTTGGAAACGATTATCGATTAGTCTATAAAATCTACAAAATTAGTTCAGCAGCACTTTTTAGCTTGATTTTCTATGTGATATTGTGAATGAAAACCAGGCTATTACCGTCTATCGACCTACGGCGGATGGGCGAGGGGGGTGGATGTCAACAAAATACGTTTTGGGGTCATAGAAAACCATACATATTTTTTTCCCCGAAGACTAAAATTATTTATTCTGCACGACACTGAGTAAAATCGCTCTGATTCGATCAATGAGCTCAGTTTGGCGTCGGATTGGATATGTATGAGCGGGGACGAACTTAGACCAAAATTCAGTCATGTTTAAATTTGGGAGAGGGGACGCTGAGGGACCAAACCCGAAATTTTTTTTCTTTTTTTGAAGCAAAACAATAGAGAATTCTTGAATTATGTAATTGAAAAGGAATAAATGTTTTTTTTCTACCTTAAAAATAGGCGTCTCCCTTACAAATTGAGCTACGAAGTTAAAATTTTGTATATAGATATATTAAGTATAGGCCCGAGATGTGTCATTCGGAGATTTAGACTTTTCAGCCTCATTATGCCCCCGCCCCTCCACCCACAGCTTCAAAAATATATTTTTTCGGACAGATTTTCTTATTTTTTGAGATTTTCCCTCCCCACTCTCCTCCAAATTGAGCTGGAAAGTTGGAATTTAGAATGAAAATTCAGTGCAGGGTCCTAGCTGTACCTTTTGGGACTTTCGACATTTTAGCCTCATTGCACCCTCTCGCAACCTCAAAAAATTTGTTTTTTTGTTGGATTTTGTTATTTTTTGAATTTGTTCCTCGCATATCCCCCCCTTTCACATAAAAAAAACAATTCGAATTTGCTCAAATGTACTCTTAAATATAAACATTTTTATGAACATTTTTTTTCAATTTTTTGCTGTGCCAAGCTGACGAGCTTATCTACCGCTCTCTTCGACCAAACCACCTAACTTTGCTTATGAATCAGAAGCTCGATTCTTGTTTCCAAACTTCAATCCATAAATTATTCAGCGATACGAGGGCAAGATTTTGAAAAAATCAGATTTTCAATGAAAGAAAGGCGTATATCTAAAAGTTTTAGCTTCAATTTTGTAGGTTTTATGAAAAAAAAAAACAAATCCCAGCAAAACCATTTCAAAATCTTAAAAAAATTTCAATATTTTCATCCATTGTCACCATGTTTTGAATATTTTTTCAAAACAGAAGTAGGTTTCAAAAAAATTTCCACTAATTTATCTTATATTGACCGTACACTAAGAAACATTCCAGAGGGAGAGGGGGTAAATTCAACACTTGGGTAGATTTATACCCCCCTCCCCCGCGCCCCTTGAATACACCTGTGGATTTATATCATCTACATTCATGTAGTCCGAAACCTCAGCAATGGAAATAGTGCAGAGAAGGCCATCAGTTTGCTGACCTCAAAGAATTATCACGAGATCACCACAAGGGCTTAAAAAAGGGGACAAAATATGCCAAAATCTCATTATCTCAACCCTCCCTCCGCACTAAAAATGAACAGGCTTAGATTGAATACCTTTCTTGAACAGTATTCAATAGGATGGGTCAAAAAAAACGATTATTTTTTTTTCACTTGGTATCCTGAAAAACTGGTTGGTAGACACCTCAAAAAAATTCTCTCCACGTATGAGCTCTTAATTTTAATAGGAACGTCCTCCACCTTTCAGATTTCTATGTTTTTTCTATCGTTATAAAGAAAATTGCATATCTTGGTGTCTACTATATGAAAAAAAATATTTCAT
>FIZR01024228.1:0-20931 GCA_900060175.1 Ferrisia virgata | reverse complement strand
AATGCTACACAGATGATACATTGCTGCTTATTGCAGCTGATTGTCCAGATCAGCTTCGGACACGCATACAAACAGCTATAGAAGCAATAACCTCATTCTTGAACAAAAGAAATTTGCACTCTGCTACGCTACTGCTGCATCCTATTCTATCATTGGCTCTCCATTACACGCAACCAAAAGATCATTTGTTCTCTTGAAAGAACAATGGTCATTAACACTGGCAGACTCTATCGAACAATGAGTCATCTGGCAGTTATGATTACATCTGGATACATACTATTCGACCTCCTTCTTACTGAAATTGGCGTACTTTGGCATCTTCGACGACATGGTTCAGATTCCTATACTGGTCATCTACCTCTTATGATGTTGAGATACTCAGCTGATGAACCAATAGGAACAACTCTTCTACGGCTACATTCTTCAAGCCCTACAACAACGATGGCTTAACTGCAAATATGGTAGATGGACTCGAGAACTCATCCCTGATGTATCTACGAGACTGAATTCTGATTTACCTCTCGACTATTAGCTCTGCCAAGCAATCTCCAATCATGGACGCTTCAGGCGTTATTTATTCATAAGCTGAAAAGGGAGCACTAAGCTCTGCTTAAACTGCAGACTTTCAGAAACTGCGCATCAAGTAATTCTGAACTGCCCTCGATTTGCTACTGCACGTCCTAATGGAATACTTAACGTATTCAATAGAAAGCACCAACTATTCATGCGGTTAGTAATTCGTCAGCTATGACAAGAAGAAAGAACACACATTGCTCAAACACGCCATTACTTCCGCCACTGATGCTTGAAAAGGCTTGAAATGGCCTGAAGAAAGACTTTGACTAAGAATTTTGTAAAGAAATTCTGTTTTAAATCACAGTCTCTAAAATCGACCATGGTTTTCCACTGCCACGGCGGGTAGTGGTTTTTAGCCTAGGTTGAATCCATAATCATCAGTTTAATGGTAATATATACCTCTCATCCTGAATAAACCGTTACGTACCAGGTGAAGAAAGTAAGTTGTATAATCCAAAGTTGTACTAAATATTACCAATAAACACACCTTACTAAACTAAACTTAGAATTGAGGCCCACCGGGGGGGGGGGGGACTTGGTAGGGGCCAAGACTCATTGCACCTTCCTCACAGACCTAAAAATGTGGAGTTTTGATCAGTTTGTATTATTTTTTGAGTTTACAGTGTACCTTCTTTTATCTTGATCGTAGGTATCCTTGTTTTTCAACAGTTCACCAATCGGGCTTCATTTAATCACTAAAATTTAGCTTCCTACTGTGTCGAAAAGGATCTCATTAAGACTATTACCAAATAAAAAAATCTGAGGGTCTACTCGAAACTTAAAATGGGCAAAAATATTTTAAAATTCACTAGAAAATATAATCTTTCCCTTTGTGTTGTCCCTTTAAAAAACTGATGTATTTGTACTTTCTCTCAAAAAATCTTCATTTACAAAGTCATATTTTTTATTTAATTACAAAGTATTCAAAAACTTGATCTCGATACACAATATTTCATTAGTACTAGTAAAATAACTACACATTCATCACTCACTTCATAAATTTCAACCCATTTACCTCCTACGAATTTAAAAATAGGATAAAAGACTAACACTTCGAACACGGAAGGAACGAAAAGGAGAAATGGAAGGATTATAATATGACGTCCAAGAAACCCTATAATAATTTGGACTCTGCGGGATACAAATGATGGAAAAAAAAGCGCTTCAAATCTCGAATCAACTGCAATAGCTGGATACCCCAACTTTTTTAATCCATCTACGTACCTTCTTCCGACAAGATGAAAAAAATGAAATAATAATGGTTAACTTTTTCTGTACATTTGAATAAAGTAATTGTTCAATGTTCAGTCGTTGCAACGACGAAAAATAAATAGTAGGTTGAATGAGACAATGAAATCGTACGAGAGAAGTAAAATTTAATAAAAATTCACAGTAAGTATCTTCGAGTTGGCTTTTTGGTAAAAAAAAAAAAAAGTTAACAACGTCATTGTAACTCTATAATATGTAGCTACAACACACAAAAGTAAGTAACTAACATAAGTACCTACTGGATGCAACGAAATGTTTGAGAATTTTCTGAATCATATATGTACAGAGAAAGGGTAACAAAAGTTCATTCATTATCATTAAATAGTCGTAAAAATTAACTACAACAACATAGACGATTGATATAAATAACACCGACGAACTCTTAATTCGGGTTCCTTTCCTCGCACGTTAATTAGAAACACTTTGCACTTAACTGGCAACACTGAAAATAGAGTGTGTGATAGAGTAGTACAGTACATAGACGAAGAGATTGGTAGGAGCTTTAAAACACGAAAAAAAAAAACTTTCACGCCATAGAACTTTGGACCTAGAATTAATTTCATTATCTCAGATACAGCTTTAAGGTACACGGTTAATGAAAAGCCTCGTAAATCTTTAACTCTTGTTTGAAATAATTTCGTAGATAAATCTTTATGAAAAATTACCATCAGCTATATACTTGCTCATTGCACCACATAAACTAAACTGCTACAAGTGTAATCATTTTATGTTTTTTTCAGCGTATATAATTATACGAGGCACCTACCATTTCCATATAAATTTTCTGTCAATTTTTTTGTATTAGTCACATTGTCAATGAAAACCAGAAGGCTATTAAGAACTATTGACCTACGTTCAGTGGACCGAATTCCTAAAATACCTGTTATTAGATCCTGTTTTTAAAAAAAGCTCCTTAAAAGAGAAAAAAGCACGATATCGGGGCTAATTTTTTACACCGAATTCAGATTTTCTATATTTTTCTCCTGAACCCCTGAAAGGCCGTAGTACTCTTACTAACATTCAATGTTGAAAAAATTTTTAAAAATTGACGTGGTTGTCAATGTAGAGAATTTTGAATTGGGTATTATTTTTTTGGCCAGTCCCTCAGAGTTGATATTATCGACATCAAAATTCAAGTCATTTGAAAATAAAATTGATATGGGTGTGACAATCTAGAGTGTTTAAGCTGACGATTTCGAATTAGAAGTTATTTTGTCTCCAAACCCTTTAGTAGAATGAGGTGCATGTCACTAGCCCTCCAGTACCGCAGATCAGGCCGAAAAAGGTGCCATTTATTTGTCCTTAGTTTGTGCTGCTCCCCTTCTGTAGATATTGATGAATTTTTTTGGGGATGGGCTATAGAAATGGGTGCACCCCCACTAGAGGGTGTCTTATTTCGCGAAAGTAGGAATTTCAAAATGCATACGCCTTGAATGTTTTCTTTTTACCCCAACACAGCTTTATGCTGTATTTCGTTAACCCGTGCCAACTTGGCTTTCAAAGTCACGTAGGTATATTTACAAAATTTTTTAGTTGTTTAAGTCGTTTAATTTTTGAGATTTTCAAAAAATGAAGATATTATCTTGTACAGCACAGCAAACTAAGCATTAAACATTTGTACAATGTTTTGTCTAAGATCAAAATTGTAGGAGTTACGAAAGATCAAAGATTGACAAAAATATCCATACACCTGAAATAAGCGTGAGGGTGGGTCAGGAAGGAAACTAACGCCACGATTTAAACCATTTTTATTGGGGACACTTACTTCAGGTGCAGAATGCTCCACACAAAATTTTAGCCCCTTACCTCAAAGGGAGGTGGTACTCATAGAGATGATTTTATCAAAAATCACATTATATTTTCGTTGAATATAAATGTTTCAAGCTCAGTTCGTTGTATTCTGCAAGATGATATCTTCATTTTTAAAAAAAACTCAAAAATTGAAAGACTTATACAACTTGGAAATTTCGTAAATATATGTGACCCCCTCCATTACTTATGATTGTGGAGTGCTGATGGGTACATTTTGAATAAAACGCGATAAGCTATCCTAATATTAGGTGAAAGGGGCCAGCTAATAGAACGAGGTTTTCGACGCCAATCAGCACGAACATAGCACAAACCAATGACATTTGTTTCAGCCCTCTCTGTGAAAGTGGGGATGCTTTCATTTCTATAGTTCCCCTCAAAAAGGATGCTCAATATCTTGGGAAAGGAGGCAGCACAAACGATAGGGTTTGCGCTACAAACCTGTACAAACGGAGCCTTTAATGTCCATGTTTCCGTGCCATATGGGAAAACAGAGAAAACAAGTGATTGTTTAAGTCTCTTCTTTGTCTTTCTGGAGATTTTGTTATTACATGTGGCATTACGCAGCCTGGTCATAGCTGATTTGCTCAAGGAGATTCGGCGCCGTATTTCTGCCGACGAGCCTCAATCTGCTTCGATGAAGGAGTCTGAATATAAGGAAGTCTTGACCTTTTCGCATTCGTTTAGAGCTGTAGAAACTAGAAGACACTTGGCCCGATCCACCATCATGACTTTCGTTTTCGTTGCATTAATACAATGTTCAAGTTTTTTGCTGGCTATCTTCACCAGGTTGACGAGCTCCGCCATTTCATCTTCCTTCGCAGCAATCAAGGTGGTTGAAATAACTTTAGAAAAATGTGAATTATGGAATCTCTCAGGGACCCTGCACTCCTTCTTATAACGATCAAATCCACACGTGTATTTTTCCCCATTATATTTTTTATATATTTACCCATCATGTATATACTTTTCCCTTTACTGTAACAGAAAGAGATATGTAATTTTTTTCAACCGAGTTGACAAAAGCAAATAAATTGTAAAAAAAAAATTATACCACCCTCTTGGATGGATAATGGTACGATTCATTTGAAAACAACACGATACAAACCAATTCTATCCTACTGCCACTTGCCAGTCACCAGTCAACGTTGATACGTCAAATAAAAGACAACGTCGCTACATACAATATAGGTACATTGAGATACATGAAAAAGGTATTTAATAGTTTTTCGTGCATCCGACTGATATGTATGTGTAGGTCTAGGTATAGGTGGAGGTGCGCAAATAGCAGCACGTGGTCTGTGCAATAATGGCAAAGTAAAGCCGGTAGCAAAAGTCAATTTAAGAATGGTATAAAAAGCTATTTCGAATGGGTGATAAATAAACCAATGTTAAATTGACCGGTTAGCTAGGTTGTGAATTAGCTAGAGTTTTGTTAATTTATACCAGTATCGGTGTCTCAGTGGTAATCAAACTTGAAAATTTCACTTAATAGCTTAGCTCGTTTGTATGTAAAGTACCTACGTTGGTGTGAAGCCATAGTTGAGTTCGAACGAGTAAAACGAGTAATATATTAAACGTACGTAGGTATTCAAATTGCCATTCTTCGTATCATATTTGTACTGTTTACATTTACAACCTCAACAACATGCAAGTTTGCATCTTTATCACATCGTATGAATATTAAGAGAAGGTACATACGACATGAGACATAGGTACTACGTACTAGATAGGTCTAGGTACTGAGGTAGGCATCTAGACACACCTATGTAGCTGTCGTGTTGGTACATTTTATGCGAATGTAGATACTGTACGTGTGAATTACTAAATGTTTACAAAATATACCTACCCAGTACCTACATATGGTAATATCTAGTATTTAATGGAGAATTATATCTCCCCGAGTAATTCATTAAATTTTGTTCATTGCTGAAATTATTACTCAACTTTTCGACGTATATTACCAAGAAGCTTACGCATACTTCGGGGTATACGCGCGTATATTTTGAAATATACTCATTTTAATGTACATAGGTAGTTAGGTACACTACAAGAAGAGGTACCTGTACCTACCTTCGTATCACGTTTGATTATACGCGATGAAATCCGCGACCGGGAAACTTTTTTTGTTCACTCTTCTTGGCATTAATGATGCGCGAAGCTACCTAAAGAATACTTACGTTTTAGCTGATAAAAGTTTTTAGCCTTTTTAGAAAAGTTTTCAATGATGCAGCGGCGTGCTATTTTCAACTTGTTCTTTGAAACGCATATCGTGCCGCCTGTCGTGGTCGTCGGCACTGCTGAGTGTAAAAAACTACACCATCAAGTGGCCATTTTTCTTAATAACTTCCAATCAGCCGATATCTACTTTTTTATAGATATTTTCGGCCTGTCGTTTTTTTTAACGGCAATTTATTTACATTGGGTATGTACCAAATATCTAGGTATCATAGACCTACTACAAAAGGCTGAGTTACAGCAATTTGAAGGGCAGATATACGAGGAAATTACCCAAACAATAAGGAAAATCAATCGCAAACCCCCATTTTTGGGGCAGTAAGGGGTGCAATGGGTCTGAAAAGTCGAAACGTCCAACATGCATATCTATGACCTCTACCAAATGTACATGCCAAGTTTCAACTTCCTAGTTCAATGTAAGGCGAAGACAGAGGAGGAACAGCCTGTTTTAAAGGTCAAAGAGGAAGAACCCCCTCCCCCCATCTCCGCTCCTAATTGACAAGAAGGCTGCTTTTTGGATATGTTGTGCAACATTGGATTGTCTTTCGATTGACGTAACAAGAAACAATTTTAAAAATTTTTGTCCTTCAGCAAGCCCTCCGCCAAAATTTGTAAATGACTGAATTTTGACCCATGACCATCCCCACTCATATATATCCAATACGCCGCCGAAGTGAGTGTATTGAACGAATTAAAGCGATTTTGGTCAGTATGAAGCAGAGTAAATGATTTTAGTCTTTGGAGAAACATAAAAAATAAAATAATAGTGAACTTCCAGGATTTAAAAATGAATTTTATTGATATTTCCCCCTCTCATCCGTCGTAAGTCGATAAACTGTAATAGCCTGGCTTTCATTGATAATATGGCGCAGAAAATTAGGCTAAAATGTCCTTGTCTCATTTATAACTTTGTCTAGTCTAATTTTGGTCATATTGTGAAAGAAAACGATGCGATTACGTTCCATCAACCTGAATGGTCATGTGAGCCGGGGGGGGGGGGATCAACAGTATTCCCTTTAAGGTCCTAGGTGATCATTGAGACCATTTTGTTCTTTTTTTATTTTTTATTTTTTTTCAGTTCAACAAATTGAGAAAAGAAATGTTTTGGGTTAGTATTTGCTCGAAATCACAACTGAACATAACTCAGACTGGTTAAAAAGGGAAAAAAACCGACAGAATTTAGTAAAGAAATTTTCGCCACAGCTCAAAACAATTTAAATGAATTATCTAAAAAAATTCAAAAACTTTGGTTGCAAACATTATCAATGACACCTGTTGAATCGCTGTACTAAATTTTAATCCTCTTTGGCCTCAGCTGAAATGAGAAGAAACAAATGTCGTATGCTTTCAAAAATTGGTAAAAACTTTCAAAAAATTCCTTTTTTTGTGTTACTTTTTAAACAGCATGAACAGTTAAAAATGGTGAATGAATCGATTTTCACCGAGGAATTTTCAAAGTATCCATTGCAAATTGGTCCCCGAGGTCGGATAAGGCACTAGTAAACATTCCCCCCCTCTGAATTCGCCCCAGATTTTTCACATGAAATAATTCATTTGAGTATTCTATAATATGGTAAACATAACTTATATTTCGAGCACATTAAGGGTGCTAGCAAAGACCAGTGGAGTAAAAGTAGGTCAAACTTTTTATCAGTAACATTTTGTACCTTACCGATCAACTTGCGCTGGACAGTTTGAACATGCCAGCTAGCAGTCGATCCACAATTCTTGTCTAGTCTTGCTGTGGGTGCCAAAAATTATTGGTTTAAAACAAGGTGTCAATATTTTAAGTAGAATATTTGTAATCGGCATGAAATTTTAGTGATTTTTGATACGTCGCTCTCAATTTTTCCAAAAAGTCAAGAGAGCAGGGCTGCGGGTTCCTCCTGAAGCATTCAAAAATGGGATATAAGGCAGCAGGATTTTTGAGGATTGTGGATATGTTTAATATCGTCGCACCGTCACGAGTACAATGAGCCCAAAAAACGTTCCCTAACCGTTTTGTCTGGGTATATTTTAATTTTACTGCACTAGTACATGCAATGGGGCTGAGTTAAGAGATTTTTATCGTTGGTATCGCCCCGAGTAAATGATTTTAGCTTAGGGGTGGGCTGGGGAATAAAAATACTTGAATAATAAATATTTTACTAGCTCAAAAATGGTCGAAATGGTGTTTAGGGACACCGCTGAGACTTCTCCACACTAAGAGGATAAACTGGCTTCCACTGAAGGGCTTGCGAACCCACTGTAGTCATTTTCGTTAGAAACACCTAGTGAGTGCGATAAATTTATACGGGCCCGTGTACGGGTACCCCTTAAATGGGACAGGCTGCTAAGAATATCTGTTCGCGTTAATTGGTTCAATTTTTCGAAGAAGATCAGCAAAATAGGCACATGGAATGTACGCGGCCTGAAGACTAGGGGTAAGTTGGCTGTGGTCGAAAAGGAAATGAAAAGATCAGGGTTGCTGATATTAGGAATCGGTGAAACTCACTACAACACCGTTGGCGAATTTACATCGGGTGAGGGAAACTTTGTCTTTTTGAGCAGTGGCAATCGTAGTAGATTGTAAATACAAACAGCTGTTGCTAAGTGCAAGGCCCATCAATGATCGGATGACGGTTGTCAGGATTGATACAGCTCCATTCACCATAAGTGCCATCCAAGCATTTACCTCAATCAGTTCGACACCAGATGAAGAAATTGAAGAATTGTACAGTGTCCTTGAAGAAACACTGTCTCCACTACCAAGAAGCAGCATAAACTGGTGCTGGGAGACTTTAACGCCAAAGTTAGGAACACTGATAGCTGTGATTTTTCCTATGAAGTAGTTGGTAGTCATGGTCTAGGAACAAGGAATGAATGCGACGATAGGCTTCTCCAGTTTTGCGTGGAACAGCAACTTGTGCAGGCGAATAGCTTGTTCCAACTACACAATCGCAGACTATATAGGGGGGGATATCAACAAAATCCATTTTGGGACTCTAGAAGACCATTATGACAATTTTTGGCCATGCCAGTTATTTATTTATGTTATTTTCCCAAAACATAAAATTTTTGCTCAGCTTGATACCAACCAAAATCGATAAAATTTGGAAAATAAGCTTCGATTGGCGACGGATTTGATATTAAAGAGCGGAGTTGACCTCGGGTCGAAATTCAGTTGTGCCCAAATTTTAGGGAGGAGCTCGCTACTGAGGAGCTAACCTATACCTAAAAATCAGCCTCCTATGTCAATTAGGAGGAGAGATATGAGGGTTCTCCTCTTTTGTCCTTAAAAAATTTCCGTTTCTCCCCATCTCCCCTCCAAATTGAGCTGGGAAGTTCAAATTTGGTGTGTAGACTTTGGTAAGGGCCATTGATTTACTTTTCAGGGATTCGATTTTTCAAATCCATTGCACTCTCTTACAGCCCTAAAATGTGGTTTTTTTGGGTGCGTTTCCTTATGTTTTGACTTGGTTCCTAGCATATCTCCTCTACAAATTGAGCTAAGAAATGAAATTCGGTATGTGCATTCAATAGGGGCCATTGATGTGCCTTTTGGAAGTCTGGACTGTTCAGTCTCATCGCACCCCCTCCCTTTGCAGGTTTTTCTTATTTTTTGAATTTATTTCTCGCATAACTCTCCTTCAAATTGAGCTAGACAGTTGAAATTTGGTAAGTAGATGTGGTATAGGACCTAGATGCGCCTTTTGGTGGTGTTGACTTTTCAGTATCCATAGCACCCTCTTTGCCCCTAACACTAATTAGGAATAAAGTTTTATTTTTTTTTTCAGATTTGTTCTACAAATTTAATTTGTTTAGCGATTAATTAAAAAATATATTGATTTTTGCAATTTCTACTTCTGTACTCTCATTCCTGTTTTGTTCTGCTACAGAAAAAGAGATGAATAAATAAATCCTAATAGTCGTCTAGGATTCCAAAACTGGTTATTTTGATCTTCACTCGATCACCGTATGCCGATAAATCGTACTAACTTGATTTTCTCCGGTAATGTGTGAAAAATTGAGTCATAAAAGCCAGGATCATGAAATATTTATCATATCGTCCTGAGGTCTTGTCGCAACTATTATGATCTCGTCGCGTTGGTCGTTTGCAAAGTAAAAAAGGAAAGATAATTCGACCCAGCTTTGTAAGTCTAGGTATCTAGACCTACCTAGCTGGTGTCTACTTACGTCTGTTGTTACAAATACTCATTATCTTTTGCTTTGTAGCCCTATACGGGCTGTAGCTATTAAAAGGACTACCAGTATTGCAGTGATTCATACTAATACAACGTAGTAACCGGTAGGCATAATTTAAACGATATCCCCGGTATAATCATTCGACGCGTACAAAAATCCTTCCATTTAATCGGCTTATCAATATTCAAATTTGAAATGCTTCCAGGTATCAATCGATAAATCAATTATAATAGCTAATCATTCGTTTATACACGCATGTATACGATGGTTATTAAGTAACCGAGGGGAATACCTTTTTGTTTCTTTCTCTTCACGTTGTATCCGTTTTCACTGCTGAGCCGAGTATCGAAATACGCGCATTTAAATAGTAGTATTTTGTTTCCAGTACATTTGATTTTTTAAAGGCGATTTCGCAAACGTATATATATTTTTATCGAGCCTCCTTCGTAAACTTTACGCTCCAAATCGAAAAGCTGTTGTAATTCATAGGCGAACGAATATCGTATGTAGGCAAATGTTCGTCGGTCAAATAGGTTTCATAAATTCATGCAGACTTTTACAGTCGAAAGAATATTTAGAAAGAGAGAGAACGAAAGGGAAAAAAAATAAAAAAAAACACACCCCATTAATCAAGACATCCAGCTAGCGATAATTTTTCGTTTACGAAGTAATTTCTTCGCGGCAATAAATTAAATAAATTAGATTTTCAACACCGTACCTACGTTGCAACATCAACCTTTCTCGTAAATAAAACGAAAAAACAAAATAAATGTAAAGGAAACAAGCCAGTTATACGTATATATTGAGCTCTTTAGTGGATGTGGTACGTATATCTAAGTATGCGAGATGTTTGCAAAATGAACTACGAAATTGTCAATCATATGGATAATTCACATAAGGTTAACTTATGAAAACAAATAGAAATCCGTGGAAAAATTGTGTGAGTTGATATTGTTGAAATTGAGTTTGAAAAGTTTCCATATAAAGGGTAGAAATTGAGTGGATAATAGAAAATGTCGCGCGTGAAAGGGGATCAGACACAGTTGGGATTTTTGTCAAATATATGTACTTTTACTATTTTTGTTGCTACTTCAGATTTCAAAATATATATCAAATTCTAAATTAAAAAAAAAAAAACACTTTTTAGGATATTTTTTCAAGAAAATTCAACTTATAACAACGTAGCATTAAAATCTACCCGAAAAGTAAGGAGTAAAGTATAAAAAATGTGTTTTAACAAGGTGCCCGATTTAACAGATAGTGGAAAGTACTAAAAATAGTGGTTCGAATAGTCGGTAGTGAAAGTAGATATACTTTTAAAAGTTGCTCGAAAGTAATGTAAAATTGGGAAAGTACCATTTGGCGAATATGCAGGTTAATACAATTGCCTACTCGGTTCGCCGTGAAAACATACTTACGTGTAATTTCTAAATATTGCTCAGAAATGCATAATCAACTCACGTACACGAAGCAAATTCAGAAAATATTTCTTAATCAGTTATTTATTATTGGAGAAAGAGTTTCTGGGAGGTCAGGTTAGGATGTTTATTTTAAGAGGCAGTGTAAAAGTAGTGAAAGGTGGTGATTTTCTTTCTTTAAAATTCGTTGAACAATTTATTTAAGATTCAAGAAATCAAAAATTTTATTCTTCATCGACTATAAAATTTTTTTACTAAGCTTGCAATTGGTATTACTTTAAACGTCAAATTTTAAACACCAATAATTTGGCAGCAGTGAAGGAATTATAGTGAGAAAAACTGTGAATCACAAGAGCATAGCTGAATGAAAGGGGCGAATGGGTCATTGTCTGGGATTTTCAAACTGTCTAGTGGAAGTTGGTATCTATGGTCTGCAAACTCGCTGGTAAAAATTTCTGTCTTCTATCTCTCCCCCGCCCCGGATATCGCCCTAAATGCGCATATTCTACAATTTTGAACTAAATTTTTTAAACTCACAGCAGTGATACACTATATTAATGGTTATTTCTGGAAATTTTTTCAAATTTTTTCGGCCATCTTTTCATCTCAAAACAAGCATTTATAAATTTCCAAATTGAATATCTTCATGTTGTTTCAGACCTAAAACAACGAAAAATATATATACATATCATGTAGCAAACCTATATTTTTAACACATTTTTTTTTCAGAATTTTTTTTGTCATGAAGGATCTTCAAAAACTCGGAAAACTATCCTTTTTATTTATTTTGGCAGCTTAAAATAATCATTTAATGGAATGGAATTGGGATAGGATAGGATAGGATAGGATAGAATTGGAATAGAATTGGAATAGAATTTGGAATGGAATGGAATTGAATGGAACTGGATTGGAATGAAATGGGATGGAATAGAATTAGAATGAAATGGAATAGAATTGGAATTGGATTGAATTGGAATGTGAATGAAATGGAATAGAATTGAATTAGAATGAAATGGAATGGAATTGGAATACAATTGAATTGGAATGTAAATGGAATGGAATAGAATTGAATTAGAATAAGACGGAATGGAATAGAATTGGAATGGAATTGGAATGGGATTGGAATTAAAATGGACTTTCGAATTGAATAATTGAAATTTCTTTACTACTTCTTTGATATATTTTTCTTTGCTTGATTGAAGAACACGTTTACTTCTGTCACGCCGAATCGGTATTCCAAGAAATTTCATGATGACGGTTCACTTTTGATGGTCAACAGGTGACCATCATCAGAAGGTCATCAACGGGTGACTATCAAGAATGGATCATCAAAATCTGGACAGTTTAAATCTGAATTGTTCGGATTTTGATGGCTGATGTGTTGATGGCCTCAACATTGATGGTCAATTGGTCAACTGTTGTCAACATCTTGATCGTCAACAGATGGGTTATGTTTGACAAAAAAGTTAAATGTTAAGCTGTCGTTATTTGACCTGTAAACAGTTAACCTTGACCCTGGATTGATTTTATGATTTTAAATAGGAATGTTGAGGAAAATTAAAGATGTTTAACATTGCTCCGTCAACAATTGACGTCGACTTGACTCTGGATTAAATTTATGATTTTAAGTTGAAATGTTGAGAAAAATTTTAAAAATTACCCTTGACTTTGTGGTGTAAGTTTCAAGTAATGTTGAAAAAAATTGTACCAACTGCGTTTAAAATATGAATACTTACATTCTTTTGATGTTTACTCTTTGCGTGCCAAGAATACTAAGTATTTTTTAATGACCTTTTTTTCTTTTTGGTAAATGCTAGTACCCAGCAGATATTATTATTTATATTGCAGTAAAAAATAAGACCTTGCTTAAAATCGTATAACCAATTTTTTTTTCTTTTTTTCGGACGAGTAAAGATAAACCTGTACTCTCGGCGTATTGTTTTGTTCGCACCGTCAACTATTTATTTATCAACTCGAATGGCATTTTTCGACCTTTCTTATAGTCGGCTTGATAAACCTTTCTTGCGAACAATCCGCGTGCTTTATCAAATTCAACTCAATCCAATCGCATTAATCAATTAACGGGGAAACCTTTGAGAAAAATTATCAACGAATCAGAAAAATACGAGAGACGGAAACTAATAAGTATCGAGCGTAGATACTGCGACGAGAAAACGAAAAAGTATAAAATCGTGACGAAAATTTCAACGATAAAAAGGGCTATTTTACCGGCAGTCTTCTTATAGTTTAGAGTGGCAAATACGTGACGTTTCGAAAGGATTAGGTTACGCGACGACGATGGCGATATCTTCACTTTACTCATTTCGCCTTCGCCTTAACTCGATACGATTGTCAAATAAGGAAAAGAAAATGCTCGCAACGATTCTCATTTCATGCTAAACTTCGACAATTAAAAAAGGTCAACAGGTGTATATTGAAATACCTATTTTGTTTACCTAGGTACTTAAGAATTGGAATTTTCATACAAGTTTTACTAAATGTATCGTTCTTTTTCTTTTGTTGCTCAATTTTTCAACTGAAAGTGTCGAACATATTTAAAAAAATTTCAAAATTGATTAGGTTCAAGAAAATATAAAAGATGTTGGTAACTCGTGGAACATGTTTTTTTTAAATTGTTTGGCATTTCCAAAGATAAAAAAAATAGGTATTGGTAATATTTTTTATTGATTTTGTAACGTAATTGTCGAAGAAAAAACTTGTGAGGGTTGAGAACAGGAGAGGCCTCAAGTCCACCTCCTTTATTGATATTATAAAACTTGTCTATTTTCTGTTGCCGATTTTTCTGTCTATCTGCTAATGTCTACAGAGAGAGGAGGGATGGGTTTACTATTATAATCCTGAAGTACAGTCCACACAAACAACTATTTTAGAGCAAAAAACATGATAGAGAACTGGTTTTTCGAGTTTAGCGAGATATTTCTCTATCTATAAGATTCATTAAAAATCATACAAAATTGCGTAAAAAATTGACAGAGATTCTTATAAAAAAGCAAAAAATTTATCAAAAATCACGAAAAAATTTTGAAATTAATATGTAAATTGATCTCAATAATGAAAAAAATGGATAAATGTGAGTAGAAAATTGAGAAAAGTTATCAAAAATCATGAAAAAGGTGAAAATTAACCGATAGCACGAAACAAATCTTTGAAAATAGTTGAAAATGAATCTAAAATGTGAAAATATCGTTAAAAATTATTGAAAATTGGCATAAAGTGATGAAAAAATCATTAAAAGTCATGGAAAATTGATGGAAAAAGTTGAGAAAAAAACATCGATAATTTTTAACCCAATTTCTGATAATTTTTAACGATTTTTTCCATTATTTCGATAGATTTTCACATCTTTTCAATATTTTTTCGTGATTTTTGATTAGTATTCGATTACTTGTAACAATTTTTTTCACATACGACTGTTGAAAAATGGGCAAAAAATGGCCAAAAATGAAGATATTCACAATTCCGAGTATATTTTTAGCACCACGCCGCATTCAAACAAATTTTCGAAATATCTCCATCAGGCTAGGATTTAGAAGGAAAATAAGCATACAAATGGAAACTGAACGAATGTTTCCAAATAGAAATTAGCAAAAACTGTGCTCTTAAGCTTACAGGCTTTTAATAAAAAAAAAAACTAGACCTCTCTCCAGGTCCACACCACGAGGAAAACGTGTGGAGTCTCCTCCATTTAGAAATTCCTAACCAAGCCACACCTTACATTTTGGTACAATTTTTTCTTTTGATTTTTTTTTCATCAAATGCTCGTTATTTTAGAAAATTTTCTTCTAATTTTTCAGCAAAATTGAGTGATTCCTTTTATTGTGAGGGACAATTTTTTCACATTAACATTCAAGTGTGATCCTTTTTTCAAAACTGAGACTCGGATAACTGCAGAAATTCTAAAAGCAACACTTGGATTATATTTGACAAAACGGTTAAATGTTATGAAAAAAATGCTAAGCTATTTCCGTTCAACTGAAGGCGGTCCGAGTTTGTCACCACTTGATGATTAGGAGTTGATGGTTAATGGTGGACTGTGGAGAGTTCACCAACAATAGTGAATCATAAACACCCGCATCTTCAAGATTTGTACTGTAAAATCTTGACAGTCCAAATTCATCAACACTTGACAATCAATCATTAATGGTCAACTGTTGACTGTGAAAAGTTGACCAACAATAGTGGACCATCAACACCCATACTATGTAGATTTGAACTATCAACTATTTATGGTTCAAATCCATCAATACTTGAACATCAATAGTTGATAGTCAACTGTGAATTGTCAAGAGTTGACTGTCAATAGTGGATCATAAAAATTTGGACTGTTCACTCTTGATGGTCCAAATCTATCAACACTTGATTATCAATAATTAATGGTCAACTGTTGACTGAAAAGTTGACCAACAATAGTGGACCATCAACACCCATACCATCTAGATTTGAACTATCAACTATTTATGGTTCAAATCCATCAATACTTGAACATCAGTAGTTGATAGTCAACTGTGAACTGTCAAGAGTTGACTGTCAATAGTGGATCATAAAAATTTGGACTGTTCACTCTTGATGGTCCAAATCTATCAACACTTGATTATCAATAATTAATGGTCAATTATTGACTGTCAAGGGTTGACCAACAAAATGGACTATCAACACCCATACCATCAAGATTTGAACTGTCAATTCTTGACGGTCCAAATTCATCAATACTTGACCATCTGTAGTTGATAGTCAACTGCGGACTGTCAATAGTGGACCATCAATTCGGGCTGTCAACAGTTGGCTATCAATATCTGGACTTCTAACTTCTTGGATATCAACCTAAATGTTGAGAAAAAAATGCTAAGCAAATTTTCAAAATTCTATG
Organism: Ferrisia virgata; assembly: GCA_900060175.1. NCBI lineage: Eukaryota > Metazoa > Arthropoda > Insecta > Hemiptera > Pseudococcidae > Ferrisia > Ferrisia virgata. Next base: position 4,548 of record FIZR01024228.1, on the reverse strand, counting down.
GAGGTCGGTATTAAGAACAAAAGGTTCATTCAATCAGATTGGCAACCCCTCCCCCCTGCCAAGCTGAGCACGACTCTGATTTAGAGAGGTGAAAGAAATTCGAGTATTTAACAGAATTTGGCATATTCTTCGGGTGCATTTTTCATGGCTGATCTTTCGAACTAAAAAATATACATACTGCACTTTATACGACGCGACGTGACCTCAACAAAAGTATATTTTATGGTGTCCGAATGAAATTGGTCAGTTCAGCTGTCATGATAAAACGTTGTAGATGATTCAAAATATCAATTCTTGTGAACCTAGATTACACGCTGTATAGTTTGTAGGCCCAGTGTGTACATGAATTGAATTTCGAGGTAAATGTAGAGGAGCGAATGAGAGGGAAAGACAAAGAGACACATTATATTGTTACGACAAAGCTCGGCGACTTTTTATCTCGACGTTATACGCACGATAGGTACGTTGACGTATCGGTTCATGGAACCGGCGAAACGAAATTTTCACTCCATATAACACATCAACTCAAACAAACAGCTCGTACCTATAGCGTAGCATCTATCGTCAAAGCTCGTATAACCGCAATGGCAAACACGAATTTCATCTTATCTCGGATAATTAGATTTTCAACCTGATGCATGTACATTGAAGGTACATGCTAGTGCTTTGCTCAAGTTTGAGGATATCGAACATAGGTAGGTAGTAGGTCTAGGTAATAGGAGGATACATATAACCTAGATGATACACTGATTGAATGCTGCGTCATGTGCATATGTACCTACAAATGTAAATTGTTTACAATTTGTTTCACTGCAGATACAGATAGATACGTGCATGTTGTCGTATATGCTACAAGCGAATTATACTCTTATGAACTTACATTACAGCAGTCAAACTTGGAAGCAGAGAAGCTTTCGCAATGCATTTGCTGGTAATCCAAAAGGAATGCTTACAGATCGACGTAAAATTGGGCTTCGTTCAGCTTGTCGTCTGTTTAGTATACTAAATTGTATCTCGTTCCACATTGCGCGAAATTTCGCTCAGTCGCGAATAATAAGTATACAGTGTAACTTGGTGCGCTTTCATCCGAAAGAAATAAGCTTTTCGCAAACGAAGGCTACTTGAATTTCTAATTTCTTCAAAAAGAACAACTTTAATTAAATTTCGTATCGCGAAATTAGCGCTCGCAAATACTAACTTTTTCCAGCGGTATGTTTGGCACGTGAAAGCTTCTGCTTTTCAAGACGATACGACGACATCGTGACCCACACCTTTCACCCTACCTTCCCACCTATCTACGAGTATAATTTTAATCCTCGCTAACGCCTTATTCTATACACACGCACGGATACGGGCCGCCTAATATACGCGATATACACGTGTTAATACTTCGTACTAATCTCTTCGGCCCTTATTCAGACGTCAAAATCCAATGATTTCTATTATGTATCTGCCTTGCTACATGTCTCGTCGAAATTCGGCGATGAAATTTCATCAACAAATTCGTTTGTAAACGTGCCGTGCGGTATCGTTGTCGTGTCATATCGTTCGCGTTACGTTGTCTTCTGTCTCTTGGCTCATTCTCGCGTATTATCGTGATATAAATTAAAAGGAGGAAAAAATATTAACGGTAATTCAAACTCGTGGAAATAATATTAATCGAATTTTTGAAACGATATAGAAGAACGGGCGAAGCTTGGATATTAAAATTTGTATATTATTTGACTGTATCGAGAAATTTAATCGTGAAAAATGATACTCTTATAAGTTTTACTCAGGTATTTGCGACTACTTTATTGAACAGATCATTCAACTGAATATAAAAATACTTCTACTAACGTCAAATGAACGTGGTAAAGATTTGAGGTTTTCGACTCGATTCAAACTCTTCTTCTACGTTTCTCTGTTGACTTCACAGCTGAAAAATTTTCAAAAATTATTAAAATTAAATTATATTTAGTTGTTGAGTTCGAGGTAGTAATTATAGCCTTTGTAGCAACTCTCCTTTCGGTACACGAATCACTGTCTAAAAGAATGAGAAATGACCGAAAGCATTTTCAATTTTCAAATTCAATTTTACGCTCAAAATTACTGTTAACCTGAAAAAATTCTACAGTATTTTTAGATCTACAAATAATATGTGGAATTTGATTATTTAGTTTGAGAGGTGGGCTACGTCCCTATGTTGGTGAACAGAAATGATTGATTAATACATTTACATTTGAGCTACTTCTAAATGTTTTTGTTGTGGTGTGGGCAGGGGGAAGGTGGTTGAAAGGTTAATTCTTAATGTGAAATGAAAATGGTGAAATTTTTTTTAAAAATACAGATTTTTTATGGAAAAAAGGTGCATTTCTTGAAGTTTTAGGTTCAATTTTGTATAAAGATCAACGTTTTTAGCAAAATCGTTTCAAAATGTTACTAAAATTTTCAAAATTTTCAACTCAATTTCAAAAAATTTTCAGTCATTTGTCTGATATTTATCACACCTGGAGAAACTTTCAAAACGAGTGAGATGGGCGCTAATTTAACATCTGAAAGAGCTTAGCACTCTCAAACCTTCCCTTGAAACCGCCTATGCATCTACACCCGTCCTTCCCCCCATCGTTTAGTACCTTCAGTTCTTAGTTCTTTACTAGTTTTGAAAATCAGTTGAAGATAACAAAAAAAAAATAATAAAATGTATTTTCCACCACCACCCCCTCTCCCCACCATCCATTATGAGATAGGAAATTGCGAATTTGCAAAAAAATCTAATTTTAGGTGTTCGAGTCATCCCCCAAAAAATCAAAATTTTGGAGTCAGCTATGGCTTTTCGAAAGTTGGAAGGGAAAAAGAGAGATTTTAGTGTTCAACTGCGGAACTAAAATTTTTACCCCTCCCATTTAGTGTTTTTTTATAACTTATTTTGTTTCTAGTTAAAAAAAAAAAACTAAATTAAGATACATACCCTACTAAAACTAGTGTTGCAATGTCATGTGGGATTTTTTCCGCCAATCATATTTTACTCGTTTTTTATAGTTGACCATCAAAAGCGGTCCATCATAATCCGGATTGTGCAGATCTTTATGGTCTGAATACTGACGACCTTGAAAATGATGGTCAACTGTTCTAGGCTCTTAACATCTGGATCCTCAACAGTTGGATTATGATTGACGAAAAAGTTAAATCTGATTAGAAAAATGATACGCAATTTTTAAAAAACTAAATCATGAAGATGAAATTTGGATTTCTGCTGGAGCCAGAGAAGTGATATGAAAGAATTTTGAAAATTTGTTCAACATTTTTTTCTTAATATTCAAGTTGATGTTCAAAATGTTGGTAGTCCGGATATTAATGGTCCACTATTGATGGTCACGTTTTGATGGATCTAGACCATCAATAGTTGACAGTCTAAATCCTAATGGTCCACCATTGTTGGCCAACTCTTGACAGTCCACTGTTGACTATGAAATGTTGTCAAATTAACATCAAAAGATGTTTAATAGCGCATTTTGGAAAAATCGTCAACAATTGAGCATCAACAATTGACCGTCATCATTGGATGGCATTAGTGGACTGTCAACAGTGTGACTTCATCATTGGACTGACATCAGTGGACAAATTTTTATGGCCTGGAACGACATCAATAGACTTATTTTATTCAGGATTGACTTCATGATTTCAAGTTGAAATGTTGGAAGAAAATTAAAGACGTTATTAGTGCACCATGAACAATGTGATGTCATCAGTGGACAGCTTTTTATAACCTGGAAAGATATCAGTGGACTTATTTTATGAAGGATTGATTTTATTATTTTGGGTTGAAATGTTGTCATCCGTTGACCCCGCCAACAGTTGAACTTGACCCTGAATTGATTTTGAGATTTCAAATTGAAATGTCAGGAAAAATTAGTTGACCTTGACGCCAGTTGATTTTATGATTTTTAGTGGAAATGTTGAGGAAAATTAAGGAAACTTGACCCGTCCACAGTTGACCTTCATCTCGGATTGATTTTAGGATTTTGAGTTGTTGAAATGTCGTCATCAGTTGTCTCGTCAACGGTTGAGCTTGACCCTGAGCTCATTTTAAGATTTCAAATCGAAATGTTGTGAAGAAATAGTTGACCTTTACTCGGATTGAATTTATGGTTTTAAATTGAAACGTCGAGGAAAATTACCTAGTGACAAGTATTAAATAAAGAAAAGAAGAAAAAAAATTATAGCAATTACATTTTTTTTTGTTTAATTTTTATAATACTGGGCGTGTATAATTTCAAGATTTTTACGCCCAGTGTTAAGTAAATTGGAAAGGTGGGAACTTGAATTTGATGGCTCAGGTTGAGTCTGCTTATTAGAAGGAGGATTTTTTTCATTTCAATTAATGAATCTGGGATTGTTTGGGAGATTTCAGAGATGTTTAGGGTTTGTCTTTCATGTTTTAGAGAAGAGCAAAAGAAGAGGAGGTGTTGGGTTGAGTTTGGCTCAGAGTTGCAAAACTGGCATATTGGCTAGGGGTTTTTGAGGTATAAGTGGCTGTGGGTGAGTTTAGTATGACCGATTCTAAGG
>FIZR01024227.1:0-20636 GCA_900060175.1 Ferrisia virgata | reverse complement strand
CTCATGGCTTCAGTGTTTTGGGATTCAAAAGGTCTAATTTTGGTGGAATTTATGGGATCCAGGACGACCATTAATGGAGATTCTTATCATGAAACCCTAAGAAAACTTCGAAGAGAGATACAGAACCTCAGTCGCGGTAAATTGACATGCGGTATCAAACTTCTCCACAATAATGCCAGACCTCACACCGCGCGACACGACTGAATTTCGCCTCTGTCCCATTGAAAAATTCTTGCTTACTGGTCTTATTTTCAAATAAGGAGAAAGAGCAAGATTTTTAGATGCTGCATTTCTAATTTAGCCTTTACTTGGGGCATTTCTAGCTACACCTTTGGTACCCTTAGATGTGTTTCTATAGAGTTTCAACTATTCAGCCCCATTAGACACACTTGCAGCTTCAAACAAGATGATTTTTGGGCAGTTTTCTGTGTTTTAGACAGTTTTTCAGTGCCGTATTGTTACTGCATTGCATTCTGAGCCTGATTTTTGTTAGCGAATTGTCGATTCGTGGGATAAAATTTGGAGCTCCCTGTGATGTTTTTCCTTGAATGGTCGGATGAGGAATGGGGGGGGGGAGGTAGATAATTATACAGGTAGCTGAACCCCACAAAAGACATATCTGGAACCCCTACTAAATATCATGTTACACTAACCTGAATTCCAGAGCACAGGGGTATAGAGGGAATTGAATTAATAGACAAATAGCCAAAGAAGCAGCTTCATTTAGACCAGTACCAAATGTACCTGTCTCTAGCTCTGACTTCAAATCATTGTGTACAACCACCTGTGCTCAGAATGGTCAGACATCTGGAGCAGCATCGACTCTTCAAACAAATTCAAAACCATGAAACATTTAACTGATTTTTGGTACTCCTCTTGACAAAAAAATCAACCAGAAGAAATAGCTCTATGCAGAATATGTGTAGATCATTCCAAACTTCTTTCAAGTTTCTTCGCTCCAGTAACCTGCTAGCTCAACTGTAACCTTTTAACCAACCGTGCCTTTGGCCATTGTCGCAATAAAGGCACGTTAATGGAAAAAAGTAAAAAGTAAGTAAAACAGTAAGACGAATTTCCCATTCAGCCCTGAGGGTCAGATTATAAAACAATTAGGAATGGCGATATTTGATCAAAATATCGATATTTGTATCGAAATGAGAGATATCGATACCACTAATGTCGATATCTGATATTTGGAAAACGTTGCTTCAAGTTTATATCAAATTTTGTTATTCCACAGAACTTAATTGAGAAACAATAACAAATGCAGTATAATTTTTAGAATCATTTAGGTTTTTGCAGTTTTGGTTAAAAAGCTGAAAATTTTTAAAAAAGACCTCAGATTTTTATTCAGATTCAAGTAATTTTACATTTTCAAGTTACAAAAGATTAAAAAAATGGTTTAAATTTTAAATGTCATTTTTACAATTTAAAATTGAAAAAAAAACGATTTAAAATCAGCGTTGCTGGTAGTAAGGGTTCAATGGTGCTAATAAGTCAAACCCCCCTCCACCAATGGCCGATTAAAAAACCACTTTTTTGGGGCCATCAGGAGGTGAAATGAGGCTGAAAAGTTGGAATCCTCAAAAGGCGCATCTAAAGCCCAAACTAAATGTACATACCAAATTTCAAATTCCTAGCTCAGTTTGATGGGGAGGTAGGAGAGGAACAGTTCTTTTAAAAGGAGGAAAACCCCCATATCTCGCCTTCTAAGCGACTCAAGAGGTTGATTTTTGAATATGTTATGGAACTTTTGATTCGCTATCAATTGGTTTGAAAAAGGGCAATTTTTGCGTTTTTGATCCCTCAACAGCTCCTCCTCCAAATTGGAGCATAACTGAATTTTGACCCAAGTTCATCTCCACACATATATATCAAATCCGCCGCCAAACTGAGCTGATCGACCGAATTTGGAGCGATTTTGGTCGGTATCGAGAGGATTAAATAATTGTAGTGCTTGGGGGGAAGGGAAATGAATAAAAATTAAAATAAAGATTCCGATATGGCTAAAAATCATCTCATTGGTCTTCTAGGATCCCAAAACAGATTGTGCTCAACCCCCCCCTCCCCCCTCAACATCCGTCGTTGGTCGATAGACTTTAATAGCCTGGTTTTCATTGACAATATGACTTGGGAAACTGAGTTAAAAAACGTAAAAAAATATCGATATCTAGAATATCGAAAGGAAAAATTTCGATACGATATTTATTCGATATTCTGGAAAAATATCAATATCCCGAAATATGGTATCAATTTTACGTAGGTGACATCGAAAACATTGTACATCGATCAGGAAATCGTACTATTTTTTTAATATTCTCGTCACTTTACGATGTGTTTATAGATATTCTCATGGTATCCTTTATGATTACCTTTTCCCCTCATCTTCATTATTATTAATATTTTTTTTTTTCTTTACAAATGCCTACGAGTGTATTTTTTCTCGATCGTGTCGGATGAATTTTTAAAAGAAAAAACGCGCGTTAAATCGAGTAGGTACACTTGGCACGTACATGGGCAAGTGTATAGGTACCTGGTTGGTGTGCGTGTATCGATTTAAGCCAATGGCCTCTTTTAAGGGAAAAAACATGAAAGATGGTAGATGTGGACTTAATTAAAGCGTCGTAGTGAGTGATATAAAAAGCATGTTTTTGACCGGAGGAAAAAAAGGCTATTTAAGAAGATGTCCCAATACAAAACTTCCATTTTGAAAAAAAAAAAGGGTAAAAAAACAATCTTTTGTTCCGGTATGTTTGGATAGTGTGGACACTGAGCATTGGACAGGTTGTAGTGGTACCACACGTATGTGTATTTTCTTCGATTCTCAAAACGCTGGAATCCGTAAAGCTGACTAGGGACAGTAAATTGACCGAAAGGAAAACATACTGATCGAGTTGTATGTAGGAATTACCATTTCACTCACGTAAAAAATAATGATAAGAATATACGAAGACGTGGTTCGTTTGCTCGATGCTACCGTGAGTATATTTTTTTAAAAGAAAGTTTTTTCATAAACGTGTTGGTAATGCTTTGTTGTCGGACGAGAGACGCGAAATGACTTGCAAGTTAGTTAATGATGAAGAGTTTGCTTCGAAGTTGGCGGTATTTTTAGTGTTTATCGTGATTTCTAGACGTGGCTGATGCTGAGGGTGGTGATAATGGGCTAGTATGGCAGTTCAATTATCGAAATTGGTCAACTGGTAATTTTACTTGTATTTTGGAATAATTGAAATGAGTGTGTGTGTGTGACTCGTGAATGAGCTGAGCTGTTGAAAAAAAAAAAAAAGGAAGCAGATGTGGCGTGATGTACGAAGGGTTCGAGGTTTTCTTAAAGACGGATCAGAAAACAATCAAGTCAAGAAATTGGCATAATTTGTCTCCCATAGCATGAAAAAAACGAGTCAAATTTTAGCCAGAATTTTTCTCTACCCAGTTCTAGTGAGATGTTTCACTCTCGACATCGAATAAATGAATACAAGAGTTATAATTTCAGTCTTGTCTGCTATCAAAATTGCTTGGAAGAAATATGACTTTAATTTCTGTGTCTTGATATACTTTCCGCTGCGCTACGTTCGTTTAACATTCATAAACTATATATCTTGCCCCTCCATCTTTTTTTCAATTTTTTATCCAAACACGCTAGCAAAATAAGCGGACATACAGCTCTACAACGTAGGCACCGACGAAAAACGAATAAAATTTCAATTTACAAAATTCACCATTATCACGTAGGCTAACGCGTACCGAAGGAAATGAAAATTTCACTTCCAAATTACCAGCAAAGTTGCAATTTCAGTGTAAAATTATCTGATTTTTTTTTTTTACGAACGAAAACGAGCTAAAGACACGTCGTGTCGTGACGTTACCTTTGAGGTGGAATGGCAATTTTTCTATCGCCGGAATCGAAACGACTGGAAATTTTTTCCCAATAAAATTAACGTCTGGGTGAAATCTTGTACTGTGTATTTGGCGAAATGTGTAGTCGGGTATTAAGGAAGCTATTTGCCGAAAATTCGAGAAAAAAAAGTAAAAAGAAGGTGTAAATCAAAAGAAAAACTCGACGCGATGGTAATATTAGGGCGAGGTTGTTTGACGTAACATTCATATTTTAAAATTAAAAGGCACATAAGGATGGTTGCAAAGTACAAGTAGGATAAGACGCAAATTTGGTGCGTGAATTTATTTAAACAGAAGTTAGAATCTTGGTTCGCCACCTTACCCGGCCTTTTTGACTCGTTATATGGAGACATTATGTATGAATTCACAATGGGTAACAAGGTAGAGCTGAAGTTGGTCTTGGGGTTTTCTTATAAAGATGAAAGTAATAATGGAATAATGAGGATAAAGTTTGGTGAAAGCAAATGAGTTTTAAATCAAGGCTACCAGCAGGCCACAAACATGTCCTCTGAGGATTCGGCACTTCAAGAGTATGGATTTATAGTTACCTTAAGTAGAAAAAAAAGCATAGCTTTGCGATGTTTGAATAAACATACTTAATTTCAAGTTGCTAGCTCAATTTGGAGGGAAGTTATGCGAGCAGCAAACCCAAAAAATAAGAAAAAACGACCAAAAGCCCACTTTTTTGGAGCTGTGAGAGGGTGAAATGAGGCTGAAAAGTCGAAACCCCCACAAGTTACATCTACGACTTTCACTAAATGCACATTCCTAATTACAAGTTTCTAGCTTAATTTAAACCTGAGTTATGCGAGGAACATGCTCAAAAAACTTAACAAATGCTAAAACCTGGTCAAAAAACCACATATCGGGGGCTGTGAGGGGGTACAATGGAGCTGAACAATTGAAACCCCCATTAGGGCACAACTAAGACTCCTACTGAATGTACATACAAAATTTCAACTTCCTAGCTCATTTTGGTGGAGAGGTAGGGAAGGAGCAGCCCCATTTTCAGGGTCAAAAAATGGGAAAGCCCTCATATCTCTGCTCCTAATTGACTTACGAGGTTGATTTTTGGGTATGTTATACAACTTTGGATTTCCCATCGATTGATTTAGAAAGGAACAATTTTTGAATTTTTGACCTCTCAGCACCTCCTCCCCCAGAATGGGGCAAAACTGAATTTTGACTCAAGGTCATCTTCATTCATGTGTATTTAATTTGCCGCCAAACTGAGCCGATTAACCGAATTGGAGCGATTTCATTCAATATCAAGCGGAGTAAATGATTTTAATGTTCAGGAAAAAAATATATATAAATAAAAATAAATATGAATATCTGATATGGCCTAAAATGGTCTTAATGGTCTTTTAGGATTCCAAAACGGATTTTGTTGGTATTCTCCCCACTCCCCATCACCGTTGGTCGATACACTGTGATAGCCTAGTTTTCATTGACAATATGACCCAGAAAATCGAACTAAAAAACAAAATTCAAAACAGGGTTAGTGACCTTTTTGACAATTTCTCCTGCAATATGTTGGAAAAATCATTAAACTGGGTTTATTTTGAGAATTTTGAACATAAATATTTACTGTTGACCTAATTTTTGTCCTCAACATACTATGTGTACATGAAGCATGCACATGAGCAACTTTTTTTTGAAAAGTACATAATATCCAAATTTAAATACAAAAATACCATTTTTTAGACCTTTTTGGATTTTTTTAGCATGGTTCACCATTCAAAAAAAAATTAACGGTGCTCCTAATGAAGAAAGTACTCTATAAAGTACACATTTAAGAGCTCTGCTACATTTATATCCCAAATTTTAATACCTCAATTGGAACGAGCACCCGATGAAACCCAAAAAATTTCAAAGACGATAAATAAACGATTTTTTGATGTTACCAGGGTGCAATGGGGCTGAAAAGACGAAACCCCAGACAACCGATCTAAGACACTTAGTAATTCTCTATACTAAATTTCAAGTTTTTTTTCTTAAAGGAGATGTAGCGGTGGAGGGGGCGGAGCTGTAATAGGAAACGTTATGATAAACGGAAATCTGAACCCAACCTAGTTAAAAAAAAATCACTATTTTGGGACTGAAAGGGGATGGAATGAGGCTGAAAAAATGAAACATGTAAAAGATATACTACAAACGGCCAGTGGCATAGTCAAAGCTGGCTTGAAAGAGAGGGATTATCACATTTCTTTGCACTATCAGAGCAGGGGGAGGGGGGAAGTAGCTGAATTCATAAAATTGAATAAGTGGGATGTGTTAACTATCAATCAAAAATAGCGTTTTCAGGTAATTTTAAGAAAAAAGTTAGCATAGATGTTGAGATTTTCCAAATTTTTTGTGCTCAAGGGCGAGTTCAGAACTCCTAATTTTTACAAATTGAGAAAAAATTATAATGAAACTTTTTTTTTTTTGAATTTTGACATGTTATCATTTCTTTTTTGGATTGTTTGAAAATTAAAGGTTTGGAACTGTACTAACTTCGTGGAACTCTGCGCTTTAAAATAAGCCTTGTGGAAAAGCAGTGATAGATTTGGGATCCGCAACATTTTCGGACTCCAAGGGTCTCATTAAAATTCATTTAGTACTAATGACCAAATACATGTAAAAGAAATTATTTGGCTCGAGTGAAAACAAATGATTACACTAGCACTGATTTGATTGAAATTATTGCATATGTTTCAACATACACAATATCATCGATATTTACGGCAAACAAGCTAGGCAACTCTTCGATCGCGTATTGGAATTCATTTCGTATTTACGGCAAACGAGATAGGCAACTCTTCGATCACGTATCAAAACCTAATCCGCATTTACTGCAAATAATATAGGGTACTATTGTAACTTAAATGTCTTATGAATGGTATCGAAAGAGTTTGATTTGTCCAAATGGTCTTCTAGAATCCTAATACATGGTTTGTTGATTAACCCGTCCCCCCTCCCACACAACCACCTTAGGTCGATAATCCTTTATTTTGAAAATCTGAGAGATTGTGCTACCACGAGGCCTCGTACAAAATAATGCTAACTGCTTAAAATGCAAAGGAAAGGTCACATTCTATAAATTCCTTCATGGTAATTTTTTTATGGACCTATTAGTTTCTGACGAAGAAATTCAAAATCTGATGGTACTCATTTTCATTTTTGAAAAAATTGAACTTTTTTGAGCTTTCATCTTCCGCATATTGTTGTGCAATTTGTATTTTTAGCCTGATTTTCTATGTCATATTGTCATTGAAAACAAGGATATTACAGTCCATCAATCAATGGTGGATGAGGGGGAGGGGATATTAACCAAATCCGTTTTGGGATCTTGGACCATGAAGACGGTTTTTAGCCATGTCAGATATTTATTTTATTTTTTCCGGAACATTAAAAATCATTTACTATCGCTTCAATTCGATCAATCGGCTCAGTTTGGCGGCGGATCAGATATATATGAGTGGGGATGAACTTGGATCAAAATCCAGTTACGCCCCAATTTGGGGGAATGGGTGCTGTGTAGTCAAAAAGGCGAAAATTGTCCCTATTTAAGTCAGTTGACAGAAAACCAAAAGTTGTATAACATATCCAAAAATCAACCTCCTAAGTTAATTAGGAGGGGAAATATGGGGATTTTCCCCTCTTTTTGACCTTGAAAAAGGGCTCCTCCTCCGCTATCCCCCCACCAAATTCAGCTAGGAAGTTGAAATTTTGTATGTAGATTTAGTTGCGGCCCCTAGATGTGCCTCTCGGGGGTCCCGACTTTTTAGCTTCAATGCACCCCCCTCACAGCCCCGAATAGTGGTTTTCTGATGGGTTTTCCTCATTTTTTATGTTTTTTGGGGTTGTTCCTCACATAACTCCCATCCAAATTAAGTAAGGAACTTGAAATTTGGTATGCGCATTTAGTAGGGGTCCTAGATGTATCTTTTGGTAGACTCGACTTCGCAGCCCCATTGCACCCCCTCACAGCCCTAAATATGTGGTTTTTTGGTAGATTTGTTTTATTTTCTGAGTTTGGTCCTCGCATAACTTGCTTCCAAATTGCGGTAAAAACTTGAAATTAGGTATGTACATTTAGTACGCGTCCTTGATGTACCTTTTGAAGGATTCGATTTCGCAGCCTCATAACACCCCCTCACCCCCTAGCGCCTCCAATATGTGGTTTATGATAGTTTTTTTTTTCTTATTTTTTGAGTTTGTTCCTCGCGTGACTCCCCTTTGTAAATTGAGGTAGGTAGTTGAAATTAAGCATGTTTCGTCTGTAGGGGCCCTTGATGTGCATGTGGTGGGATTCGACTTTTTAGCCCCATTGAACCCTTCCTACCCGCAATGCTGATTAGGAAAAAAACATGGGGAAGCGATGTTTTTCTTTTTTTTTCAATTCTCATGTATCACGAAAATCAGGCTGAAAAAACATCGCTTTGCAGTACTTTTTTTCTTAGCTGTCTTCCGCTGGTCAGTGTGTTGGTACGGGCTTAATGGCCTCAAAACAACGAGAAAGTGGTAACGAGGATAGGGATATAAATTTTGTAAATGTTGTAGTATCGCACATGTACACATTACACACCTTGAAGCGTCTTTTATATGGCCTTTCGTCCACAGTCGAGTATGATTATTGATTACAGTACAAACTACAGGAAGGGGTACAAGTCATCACGACAAACTTTTTACATGTTTCAACAGGTATTCTGTTTAAGTAAGTTAGCCTTTTATTTCGCCCTGCAGCTTGCCAGTATATTTTTGTTGTGTTGTTCATTTATGAGGGTTTGCGCATGCGTATTCGTGTTTAACGCGAGTATTCTTTCTTGTTTCGCTGTACTGGTGTGTATTTTCTTGACGTAATTATACTACTCAGGTGTACCTACCAGCACCTACCTACTTCGTATCTACTACAAACAAATTCCTTAGTCGTCGTCGTGTTTATGCGATAATACGAAGAGTAAAAGTTGGCATGTACCTTGTGACTACCACCTACGATGCTTACGAAGTACGAACTACTGTTTTCGCTGTATTGTACCAAATACCCACCCCTTCTGTACGTATAGTTACGGAATTTAGATGGGTTAGGTACATAACACAACCGACGTTAGTAGGTTGTCCGATATGGCTTTATCAGCACAAAATTGTGAAGGAAGTAGAAAAGGATAAAGGGACCGATGCCTGTTCCGGAGTTTGTACACCTTTTCGCGTTAGTAATCCCCGGCAAAACCAAGCGAAAAGCCTGTATTTCCATTATGCCTCGTCCAATTTTCAAAAGTGCAACGTGAAATAAACTTAAAGCCGACGATTTAACGAAATTGCCGCCGCAAAAAATAACGTGTAAAGGAAGACAACGAGCTAAGAAGAAGCGAATGGTATATTGAGCTGCGTAAAAGGCTGGAGGAGGTAACCTCAAAGTATACAATATACTGTAAACCACGTCGAAGTTCTGCTGCTGATGAGATTAAATATAATTAAGCTTTCTTTTTTCAAATCACTTTTTTTTTTTTTTATCTCCCCTTGCCTTTTTTATATACGTAGTATATAGTCTTCCGCATCGAGTCGAGCTTTGATTAAATTCTTTCGTTGATGAAATCTGAAAAACTTTTTTTTTTTTTTTTGGCCTTGTTCGTCGTAACCGAGTTGTTTTACTATGTTTTCTTTTGGTGTTTTTTTTTTTTTTTCGTTTTCTTTTTCTTTTCTTTATGCATTCGAAATTGTGTACCTTGAAAATGCCAGCTTCTTCTTCTTCTTTTTTTTTTTTTTTTTTTTTTTGTAATAACGGTGGGGTTTTTTTTATTCGAAATTGTGTACCTTGAAAATGCCAGCTTCTTCTTCTTTTTTTTTTTTTTTTTTTTTTTGTTGTAATAACGATGGCGTTCTTTTTTTCAAAGGATATCTACAAGTTTAACGCTGAAGCTGGCTTTTTTCTTCAATTATTACGATTCGGGTTTCTTTATATACTACGGATTAATTCGCGAGTAAAATTAACCAGAATAGCGGATTTCTCTTTGTGAGATGATATTTAATGGCAAAGGATAAGGTTTTTTATTATCATTATTACTATTGACTGAGATGCTGGTAGCGTAATTACCAAAGTAATCGAATTAGTTTTCTATTTGTAGCTTGATTTTATTCGTCCTTGTTATTAAAAAGAAGCTAGGTAATGCAAAAGGTATAAATGAAATCTGTCGCGAGTGTGTACGAAGTGTTTATTCCTAGCATTTTTTAGACGTACGAATATTTATCTTCAAAAAAAAAATATATATATATTCTTTACGAATGTACAAATGCTTACGTATCTAAATAATAAAAAAAAAAACATCGCAATACGTTACTTTTTGAGCATGATTTTTGTAAAGTAAAGAAAATATGCGAATTGTCCATTTATGAAATAAAGAAAGGAACAATATGTGATGTTTTTCCTTGAACAGTCGGGGTGAGGGGGTACAGGTGTGTATTGAAACGAATAAGTGAAAATCTCCGAAAGGTACGTTTCGGACCTTTACCAAGTCTACGTACAAAATTTTAACCCTTTAGATGAATTTAGATGGAAAATATCCATGAAACAAAATCTATAAATTAAAAAAATGTAGCAAAAAACTACTTTTTTGGAGGCTGTAAAAGGGGTGTTGTGTGGCTGGAAAATTGAACCCCCCCCCCCCAAAGAGACATGTAGGATGCCTACTAAATCTATGTATAAAATTTCAACCCCTTAGCTCAATTTGGAGGGGAGATATGGGTGTTAAAAACTCAAAAAATAAGAAAAACCAACCAAAAACCTACATTTTTGAGACAGTTGGGAGGAAGGGGTGCGATACGGGTTAAAAATTCGAAACTTCCAAAAGGCGCATCTAGGATCTACATCTACTAAATCTACATACTAAATTTCAACGTCATAGCTCAATTTGAAGGGGAGACAGGGGAGGAACAACCCGTTTTCAAGGTCCAAAATAAGAAAAAACCCTTATTCCCCCTCCAAATTAACTCAGGTGGCTGATTTTTGTTTTTTTTTTTTATACACGTTTGGATTCTCTATCGATTGGTTTAAAAATGAAAAAATTTTACGGTTTTGACCTCTCAGCACCCCCCTCCCCCTCCTTCACAAATTTAGATATACTGAATTTTGACCCAAGGTCATTCGAGTTTGGCCGATTTGGTCGATATCGAGCTGAGAAAATAATTTTAAGACAATGAAAACAATAAATAGAAAAAAGATCTCACTTGGTCGAAAATGGTCTCAATGCTCTTTTAGAACTCCAAAACGAATTTCGTTAATCCCCCCTCCCCCGCATAGTCCCTAAATGCCCGGTTTTCACTGACAATATGACCGGAAATCAATTTAAAAACTGTTTTTCACTCAAATTCAGTCTTTGTTTTCAATTTCATACAGAATTGAAATAATAAGAATGACATTGCTCTTGCGTTAGTTGTAAGGGGCTATAATGGAGCAGAAAAGTCGAACCCCCCTACTCTCCAAGGTGCATTTAGATTCCTTACTTCAACCACATTCCAAATTTCAGGTCCATTTTGGAGAGAGAAATCAGCGTAAATATTAAATTTGGAAAATAGCAAAAACCAAACGTAACCTAACCAAAAAATCTATTTTTTGGCGTTTCAAAAGCTGTGTAATAAGGTTGAAAAATTTAAAACCCCAAAAGACACGTTTAAGGCATATACTAAATTTACAGTTCAATTTTTAAATTTCTAGCTCTTCAGGGGGCAGGGGGGTTTATTCGAGGAAACCACACTTTTTTTTAAAGGTTGGAGAGAGGAAAATCTCCTCATATTTTCCTCCGTAATTGACCTAGGAAGCTGGATTTCGGACGTGTAACGCAATACCTGATTCACTATCGGTTGGTTCAGGTGCGAACTATATTTTGCAATTTGCTCCCTGAAATTTAAACTTCGACTGGCCGGTCTCAAGACGAATAAATGATTTTGATCTTCGAAGAGAGGAAGGGAACGGTTAGATGAAAATAAAGATGATGGGAATTATCTTACATACCCGAAAATGGACTCAATGGTCATTTAAGACCTCTCAATTCGTATTTAGGTAATGCTCTCGTTCCTCCTTCAATTCCTAACCCGATTTCTTCGCTGTTTTGGAGTTGAATAAAATTTTGCATTTGTGTTATTAGAAAAATTTTCTCTCAACTTATCGAGTGTACTCGCCATTCTAGCAAATTTTGAATTTCCAAATAGACCAAGACGAGCTTTAGAGTATAAATTTACTTGAAAATCGTGAAATTTGGTCAAAAACCTTTCTTTGTTGGTGTATACAAAGGCTGAAATTTCAACTCGTTTCGGAATATTCAAAACACTCAATCAATCTTCTTTACTGCTGCTTCAATCGAGATAAACTGGGTAGGTACTTGGAATGATGAAATTTTTTATACAACTTCTGAGGGTAAAATTGGTAAAATTTGGACCAAAAGACTGAATTTTTAACGTTTTTGGTAATTTCTTCGCCATTTTTACTATTAAAGCATAATGAGGGAGATGTAGACCGATAGTTTGAAAAAAAAAAAACAAAATAGACTGGAAAAATACTGAAATGTGATACTTTGCTACAAACTATGGATTCATGATGAGTTTTGGTGACTCGTGAAATATTTTTTCAACATCAAATTCAATGTTCTTTTCTCACACTTTGTTTAAATTTTTTTCTCCAAAATTCCGAGTAACAACCTCAAACAACCCACACGAATATGGCAACTTTTCTGCGCCAAAGTTATAAATCTACAATAAATAAACAAGTAACTAAATTTAGTTGAAAAGTGAGAGAGAAAGCGAGGAAAAAAAAATCGTAAAACTTTAGCATCGTGTACCTATAAACCTACCTAGTGCCTACCTACCTACCCATCTCGTACCTACACGAAAACGTATTCCGAGTATTTGGATAAATACTTTGAAATCGGATTGTAGCGTAAAGCTTTATAAGTGTATTCGCTATTGGGAAAATATTTACATACGTTCGTTCGTTCATTCGTTCGCATTCGGATCTGTGTAAGTATATGTTGGTATTATATGTACCTAGCCTACATGAAATTTATAACATTATTTACACGCGTACTAGTGTATCCTTCGTCATCACTTACACGCGGAAATAGTCGCCATCGTCGAAATGTCGTTTTAAGGCTGCTCCTTTAAACTTTATGGAAATCTATATCATCGTACAGGTAGGTTAGCTGCCTACTTTCGGGCTCGTACAAAGAGAAAAAAAAAACTACGTTTACGTTCGAGATAAAAGCCTTAATTTAAGAGGTTATTTTTCGTCGCCTGTATCGTCGTTGTCGTCGTTTTCCGGTTTGCGAGTCATTGTCGTATTGTACTAGTTGCGACTTGCGAGGTGTGAAAAAGAAACCCGAGAGGAAAAAAAATTGGCGTTAAAAAGGCTGGCAATAATTTATTGCCCGGTGTGTTTTGCGGGGCCTTGCTGCTCGGCGTACAGCTTAAGAAAAAGAAAGGGCTGAAAAAAAAACACCATCACTAATAACGCGAAGAGTACTACGACGATGACGACGACGTGAAAACCAGCGCGTAAATAAACGTTTGTAATTAGATGGAAATTGTTTTTGAAAAAAAAAAAAAAAAAAAAATGTCCAAACCTTTTGTTAAGGTTAAAAAATTAAAAAAGTTTACAACTTTATCGTTTTAATGAGAATTATTAATTAAGTGCATTCGTTTAATTAATAACGCCCGTCACCCTTTTATTTTCATTCTTCCATTTTTCTAGGTACGAGTACGTAAGTTGGTAGGTATCGCGAATACCTAGCCATTTTTTCTACTGATTTTAATTTTTTTTTTTTTTTTGTTTGTACTTTCTTTCTTTTTTTTTCTTTTTACCTCGAAGTTGCTGTCATTGAGTGTGAATTTCACTACGACCCCGAGGTATATTTGATGTGGTTTTTTTTAGTGCTGATATATGTGCACTGATTAATTTCATACCCCCCTCCCCCCTCCCAGCAAAATGAAATTCAACACGCCAAATTTTACTGGACACGAGACAGTGTTTATTTTTGGGTCGAAAGTCCACCAAGGTCTGCTCGGTGATTTTTCGAATGTGGAAAATTACATGTGTCGAAGTTACTCGCGAAAAGTGCATTGTAGAAAAAATTTACTCGGGTGCAAAATTATACAGAATAAAATTTGCGATCAATAATGCGTCTTCAAAATTTTTTTGAGATGAAGATTTTTGTATTTTCAAAGTTATAAAAAAAAAACGAACCATCAAATCACAACATTTTTACAATTTATAAAATGCCATATAACCTCGATTATTTCGGTAACCCTTCGATTGTAGAAAAAATTTAAAGGTACATGATTGATTGAAAATTTCATTTTTTACAACTTTGTTTCTATATAATTTTTTTCTAGGATGCTCAATTGTCGAGAAAATTCGAGAAATGCGATTCTCGACCTGAAAATTATCGATTTACCAAGTTTCAACGAATCTATGCGTAGTTCGGCGTATTTCTGACCCAAAAATGAACTGTTCTGACTCAGTATCTTGAATTGCACTTCACCAGGGGGGGGGGAGGGAGGACGTTAAAAATGTTTTTTTTTTGACTTGTATGAACGAAAAAATATATTTTTTTCCAGAACGACAATGACTGATTTCTGCCCAAATCAGTGTTCCCGGGGTTATTTTTTTACTGCGTTGAAAACGAATCTAAGTGTAAAAATCCGCGCATGTGAACCGGTTTATGATAAGCTGGGTTCATTTTCGAAGTTCAACACAGTTCATTTGAAATTTTGTACGACCGTAGGAGACTAATTTTTTTTTTCAAGTGTTGAAAACAGATTTGATGATGAAAATTAGCGCAACTGAACCGGTTTGAATAATAGAACTGGTTTCAGTCCTAAAATTCAACCCGATTATTGCGAAAAATAACGTGATGTTGTTTTTTGAAATGCTGATTTCGTATTTGAGCATAAAACTTGGAGCGGCTGAACCGGTTTTTCAATTGAACCGGTTTTATATCAAGAGTTTTGCTTGATTGCTTTGAAAAATTGAATTTCGTTCAATGTTCAGCGAAAACCAGTACAGATCTATGTTTTTTCAACCGGTTTCATTTTAAAAATTTAACTCGATTCATTTTGAAATTCTATTTAACTGATATTTTTGATGTACTTGAAACGGTCTTGACTATGAAAATTAGCGCCAGTGAACCAGTTTCCAGCATGGGAC
This sequence comes from Ferrisia virgata, assembly GCA_900060175.1. Lineage (NCBI taxonomy): Eukaryota > Metazoa > Arthropoda > Insecta > Hemiptera > Pseudococcidae > Ferrisia > Ferrisia virgata. The sequence continues at coordinate 5,560 of FIZR01024227.1, read as the reverse complement.
CGGTTTCATTTTTGCAATTCGATTCGATTCGCGTAAAAATTGGTTTACTTTAAGAGTTTTTTGGCCGATTTTTAAAAAATTGGTTGGATTTTTGAAATGCAAGGAGTAAATTTGATCCTAAAAATTATTGCCTGTGAACCGGTTTCTCAACTGAAATATATTATTAGTATGCAATTTTGAAACTGATTCACTTGAGTTAATTTGACCAGTTAGATTTATTTTTAGAACTCCAGAACAATTCTTTACTGTATTTCAAATAAATATGGTTAAATATAACAAAACTGGTTTATTGCAAGACTGGTTCTGTTACAGTAATTTTCTGTCAGTCTCATCTTCAAGTTGTAGAAAAAACTACTTCATACTAATTTTCAAGAGAATCGGATCAAATTTTAAAAACAAAACCAATTTACATGGAAACCGGTTTACTTGGGCTGATTTTTATGGTTATATTCGTTTTTAACACCTTAAAAAACAAATCTAACCATGAAAATCAATGCAAGTAAACCGGTTTTATAGGTAAACTAATCTTTAGGTAAATTTGTTTTAAAGTGATCAGGTTTTGAGATGAACCGGTTTTGAAGTGAACCGGTTTTAAAGTAAACCAGTTTCATTTTAAAAATTTAATCCGGTTCTCATGAAAATTAGAGTGAACCAGTTTTGTGAGTAGCTGAAAATGAACCCGACTTCAATTATTTTCAGAAGTATTTCAAATAAGGCTACTTCGTGAGTCTGTAGCAATTCCCACAATAAACCTACAGTTCTAAGCTTTTCTTTCGATTTACTTCGATGTCAAGTTTCGAAAAGAGATTTAAATGTAGAATAAACATTGATGTATTGGACTAAGTCTGCTTTTTAAGGTTCCGATGCATTAAAATTTTTCAATCATGATCAATTTAAAATTTTTCACGAATTTCCATTTCTTACAATGCCCAGCTACCCACAGCCTGTCAAAATTGTCCGAAAACTGCTTTTTTGACCCGTTGAAAATTCTACAATCAATCAAAAATATGATTTACGCTATTGTTGGCGATCATCCAATTACCTTTCATGATTTTGTATTTATTTGCGTTCAATAGCAAGTGAATCAATCAGGCAATACAATTCATCAGGTGACGCGACATAATTTTTCAGCTTTTGTTTCAAAAGCAGACTTTGTTCTTTACTTTTGCTTTGAGAAATTGATATTCAAAGTTAATTTCATTGCAAAGAGGCGATATATAAGCACACGTATATTATCCTCCACTTCAGCTATATTTTTTGGCATTTAGAATATCGACGCGACTCTCCTCTATCAGAAATGTGGTTCTTTCTTTTCTTTTTCAACATCGAATTGACGTAGATAGAAAAGTATTTTTATCTTAATGTTCGTTTTATTTTTTTTTCTTTCTTTTTATTTTTATTTTTTATTTTTTCTACGAGGCATATACTTGAAGTTTTCGTATCTCGCTGATGTATACCTAGACCTGCTGTTGTAAAAGCTTTTTTAGCTTTTTAATTCTCGAGATTTTTTTTTTCACTTTTTCGGCCAAGCGAAGGTTAATCTGCGCCAGGAAGCGAGATATTCTTTCGTTCAGATACAAGGTTACCCTTTGAAAATACTTCGAAAAAACACCACCGTGTTGGTTTTGTTGTAATAAACGAAAAATTTCCAATAAAGAGGGGCCTTCGCTTCGTATAGGAAATCCGATGTTGCAAAAATTCAAATCGATCGTACCGTTTAGAGGGTATATTCTAGTGAAAGAAAAAAAAAATTCAAAACCGGGAAGCTTTCACATGAAGATTTCGTTTAGTTTAAAATAAGCTGCTGGGTATTGTTCGCAGTGTGTTTTTTTCCATTTTGAGACTTTTACTTTTTTTTTTTTTTTTTTTTTTTTCTGCTACTATACTCGTATTCTGGCTGCGCCTTGTTCGTATATTATACGCCGTATTCGAGTGTATCAGCGTGAGATGAAGTACGCATGAATGCTTCATTTTCTTATTTCGCTAAAAGTGTGGCATTTATTTGGAAAGTTTACGTATGCAGGATACGCCATCGTATAGTATTTAAACTTTTTACTGAATTATTTATTTGGTATTTTGTCGTGCTCGCCGCCGCCCTGGCCCTCGCCGCCAGCGCCATCTTTGCCGATTCTACAATCCTATGCTCGGCAAATTACTTATACTTAGGTAGAACGAGCCGAAAATTTTCCAGCGTGTTGCCGACTTACTGTCTCCACTTTCCAGTCTTCATTCGTTTATGTGTATCTACTTAATGTTGGTTGTTGCCGAAATTCATACGCGTGTATTATTTTCAATTTGAATTTTGAGGAGGTTGAAAGGCGATGAAGGGGGGGGGGATAACGAGAGATGAATAAATGAAGAAGAAGTTTACGTAAGTAATATGAAAGGTGAATGAACATTGAGTTGTGTGGTATGTTCGTATGGTTTTGTCAAATTTTCAAAAAAGTTATTGAGATGAAGGAAGTAAAGTTATGCTGAGTTATAATTTATGGAGTTTATCGAAGGTGATTTGTCGATTTCTATGCTTCGTCTTCGCGAACTACTGTATTTCTTATGGTGGCTTAATTCTCGTAAAATGATTCATTGCGTGTAATAAAGAGCAAAATAGAATAATAGATGAAACGTGTAGAATTTACTTCGGATTATCAGACCCTGAAACATGAAAATTGATGTCTTGTTTGCACACATCTTAAAAAGAGTCTCACGCGTGTAATATTGCAGAAAAATTCCATTTTTGAGGTATAAAATTTTTTACGAGAATTGTATCTTTTATAGTATTTTTTATTGCGATCAATTCGGAGTACTGAATTACAACAGAATGAAAATAATTCGTTTTGATAGGTTACCTGAAAATCTTGTCTAAAATTTCTTCAAAAATTCAAGTGCTTTGTAGAGTGGTAAATGGTCGACACGAGGGGGAGGGGATGTGAGTGTAGTTATGTGGGTACAGATGAGAAAATTGTTTTCTAAAATATTCCGGACTCAATAGTAAGCATTTGTTTGAGTTTGAGCAGAATTCGAGTAATATTTTTCATCCCATTTACGTTAGAAAAAACATGGGTCCGTGAACATCGCATTCTCCACGTGAGCAACGTGGAAAATATGACATATCTGTACGGGGTTCGATACGATTACAGGTGGCCATTTATTATATTTTTTATTTTTTTGTCAAAGTTGCATAAACTCAAATACTGTGAAACTTTTATGGTATAATTTAAACCGAATAACACATTAAAAAAAAAAAAATCACGACTGTATGTGTAAGACTTAGTTAGAAAATGGCCGCTCAAAGGGTTTAAAACACAATAACTCGGTGAAAAATTTTTAAATTGGGATGCTTCGGGCTAACGTAGAATTTATCTAAAGAAAAAAATCTTCAGCCTGATTTTCATGAAATATTATAACTATGTGAATTAAAAAAGCACACACTAATCAATGGTAAGGGCAAGGGAGGGGGTGCAATGGGACTAAAACATGGACACCACTAAAAGACACATTTAGGACCTATATTAAACCTACATACCAAATTTCAACTTTCTAGCCCCAGTAGGTGGGGAAGGGGAGGGGGTGCTGGGAGAAATATGCGAGGAACAAACTCAAAAAATTAAAAAAATAAAACGACGAAAAAAACAACTTATTCGGGGGTTGTAAGAGGGTACAATGAAGCTGAAAAGTCCGAACCCCTAAAAGGCACATTTATCACCCCTGCCAAATCCGCATGCTAAATTTCAACTTACCAGCTCAAGTTGTGGGAGAGATAGGGGGGAGCCCTTTTTCATAGTCAAAAAAAGGAAAAAACCCCTCATATCTCCTCTCATAACTGAATTAGGAGGCTAGTTTTTAGATATGGTACGCATCTTTGAATTGCCAATCGATTGGCTTAAAAAGTAACAATTTTTGCAATTTTATACCCTCAGGACCCCCCTCCCCCCAATTTGGGCGCAATTAAATTTTTACTTGAGATTATTCCCGCTCCAGAATACTAATCCTGCCGTTAATCAAACCCTGTTTCTCTAATTTGATCGATTTTTGTCGATTTCGAGCTGAGCAAATAATTTTTAGCTCCTAGCTCCGGGGAAAAAATAACGAATAAACAAATGAATATTTGACATGACCAAAAGCGGTCGTAATGATCTTTCCGTACTTCAAGGTGAATTTCAAAGATATCCCCCTTCCTCTCATTCGCCATAGGCGGATAGACTGCAATACCTTGGGTTTTCATTGACAATACGACGTAGAAAATCAGGCTAAAAAAATCGGTGAGCACTTTACGATAAGGTAGTGGTAGAGGTCGATTTCGAAATGAACGGTTAAAACCCTCAAAATGCATATTTAGGCCTCTCGCTACATTAACATGTTAAATTTCAACTCTGTTACTTAATGGAAAGAAAGAAAGGTAGAGGGAGTGGTAAGTTTAGGGGGACAAGCTTGAAAATCAGCAAAAAAATCGAACCCAATCTAAAAAAAAAAATCATTATTTTGGTGGCTTGTAATAGGAGCAGGGCAGTAATTGATTCAAAAGCTCGAAACTCCGAAGCAGGCACGTGTAAATCTCTTATCACATTTTTATGCCATATTTTAGTCTCCCCTCGCTCAATGGCGGCAGGGGGATTTGCACGATGAACTTATTTTGTTCAAGGTTGAAAAGACATAAACTAGCTGGGATATCTTCGTCCCCTTCCAATTAACTGAGGAGACGGATTTTTGGATATGTTGATCTATTTGTTCAAAAATGTATAATTTTTGAGATTTTCTTCATCTGCACTTCTTTTCACGAATTCAGATTTAGACTGAATTTTGACGCCAAGTTCATCCTCTCGGAATAAGCTTGATGGCCAAATTTGAGAGATTTTTTCAGCGTGTTGCTCGCTGAATGATTTTGGCTGGAGGTATGTGGTGGGGGAGGGGGGAGAGATGATAAAAATGAAAATGAAAAGAATACTCGTAAGCAGGCCTTTTTTTGGTCACTTCTTTTTAAAGGAACACTCTATATTCTAGAAAGTATAAGTCTATTATTTTTTGTACTCCCTCTCCACTGCTTGTCAGTGTGTTTTGAAGAAAAAATGAGGCGGAAATCCTTTTTTTTTAAATTTTCGATATTTTAAAAATTTTCTTTGGGGGCACTTGAGCCATTACTCCCCCTCCCCCCGAAAAGAAACTCTGCTCGTAAGTAACTGACATGCCGGAAAATGATCTCGACGGTCTTCTGAGACTCCAAAGCAGATTTTGTTGACAGTCCGCCTCCCCTTATAGTTCATGCATCGATAGTCTGTAATAGCCTGATTCTCTGTGACAATATAACATTTTTTTTTAAAACATTTTATTTATACTGAGTGTGTGTAATTTCTAAGACTATTACGCCCAGTGGAGAGGGATCTAAATCTGATTTGTTAACTTGAGTCCTTTTATTAGACAGAGGATTTTGGAGATTTGAGATGGTTCATATCAGGAATGGTTTCAGAGTTTTCTGGTATATTTTGTTTTAATCGTATTGTTTTGAGGTTTGTGCAGTGAAACAGGAGGTGTTTAACAGTAATTTCTTCTGTATTGCAGAAGTGGC
>FIZR01024223.1:0-15612 GCA_900060175.1 Ferrisia virgata | reverse complement strand
TCTTCGGAGGATTTATTTTGAATTGACGTTAATGAGCTGAGAGAGTCAGATAGTATCAAGAATTTGGTTGTATCGAGAAAAACAATATTCGAGACTGGAAATGTCGTTGTTGAAGACACAGGAATCGTAACACGAGTACAAAAGATCATATTATTCATTACATACGTAATTATAATAAGAAACGAGTAATTCATAATTTATAAATTACTCTTAAAAAAAAATTAAATCTAATTCCAATTTTAATAACAAATAATTCAAACAATTACTTTCTAAGCTGGACTCAATCTCTGACATGACTATGAGCTTGTGCTGATCAGCTGATTCCGATTTTATCATGCACGAAGTTGATTGGGTTGCATATTTGTATGAAATTAGGAATTTTCACGCTCAATCGTAGTGCGTAAGCGTAAGTATTTAAAGAAATGTTTGCTAGAGAATACTGTTCATTTTTTTTTTTTGAAAATTGATCTATGAACTACGGACAAAAATATTTTAACTATCAAGTAAACCATAAAAAAGTATATCCATGTACAAATACAGCAACAAAGACAAAATTAACGATTACATACGTCTTATTTCAGCAATAAAATTTGAGATGAGAAAAGTTCAGAACAATTCATCTATCATTATTCCATAATAGGATGAATGTTTACATAAATTACTTACGTTTGAATTACTGTCCATCGAAAATCTTATTTTCCAACTCCATCACTGTGCTACCGCCTAGCTTGATTATATGGTAAATAATGCCATTCTGAAAAGACTCCATGTTAATAACAAGCGTTTGTTAAATATTTGTAAATTGTATATTATCGCAATAGCCCCCACAGCAACAGAAGAATACACGTATTCAAGAATTTTTTTTTTAATTTCGATCAGACTATGAAATATGTGTGATTCATATCTATTCTCACTTTTGGAATCTAATTTCAATAAGTTTTTTGAAATGTAAAAATGAAATGCAATAATGCGAAGTAGATCAAGAAATTTAAATTGTAAATTATCGATCTTTTTCAAAAGTAACAGCTCACAAATAGGTACAATACTTAACTTGAGGTAAATATGCTTTTTCGACTCCTCTTTGCGAGATGTTTTCATGATGCCCAAGTCTCGCTCAAAAGAGTTATATTTATGCATACTTGCATGCGAACAATTTTTTCAATCATTAGCAGTACAATTATACTTCAGTAAATTACATACTTAGTAACTCACCCACAGAAATAGATACATTGGTAAAAATTATTTTAAAAAAAAGTGCCAACTTGAACTTGCTCAAAAATGTTTACTTGCATATCTAGAAAATTTATCCATCTCGAAGAGCAATGACTACAGAAACAGAATATTGACTGCCTACGCCATAAGATTTAATCTATGTTCCTAGTTGCAGTCGGTTTTCATACACATAGTAAGTAGACAATCTAGACATTAGCATTTTGTAATGGTCTGTCCTGTACCATCAACATTGATATTAATAATCAGTTACACTTTTTTTTCATCTTTGATATATCAACCTAATATTTTTCCAGTTATTACTCAACTTTCAGTTATCAGTATCGTCGATAAAATAGTAAAGACACGTGGCACCTTTCTGTAATTTTCCATTGATATTACAGCTCGTTTCAAATCCATACTGTACATTAAGCTCTAAAACCAATGTTCTCCTCCTTCACTGAAAATATGACCTACATTTATTTGAAACGACGGGGCCGAAGAACTGTTCAATGTGATTTTGTAATACTAACACAATATGCGTTGATATGATAACGATTAGTGTTCAACTTTTTATTTATTTTTCTACAAACCACGACTATCAAGTATTATACATTACTATAACTATTGATTCTAAATTGAGTATTAAACTTTGAGTATTTCAAATTCACTTTTTGATACTTTTTTTTACTCATAAGTGATACAACACCTATGTACCAGGGTACCGGCGTATAGACAATATTAAAGGTCTAATGCACTTATAATACATAGAATTGGACGCATGTAAATAGTATATTGTATCTACTCACCACCAAAATCTGCTAGATAAAAATTAGAATTTCAAAGGAGGGAATATAGGATACGAAAATGAAAGAAGAGGTCTGTGGAAGGGATCAAGTATACTGAGAATTCTACGATAAGGTGAAGAAAATTGAAAAAAATTAGTTCAAAGATCGCTTCTTTAATGGACTTTGTAAAAAGTCTGCAAAAACGTTATGTATCGAGAATTGCTGATAAGGTTAAAAAAATAATGTCAAACGCCGGTAATTAGATACCAACCAGCATAATCATCAGTTTTACAGAATATATTTTTTAACATCGAAAGATGTTTAATACTGTTCAATTTCTCGTATTACCTTCCTATGTAAGTACTTGGAGTTTTTTCTATTCTCTGAAACCATATACCTGATGTAGATGTAGATAGATTACAATTAGATTAAATCTCTCGTTAGATTTCGAATGTACTTCACCCATTACTTTGGAACTTACAAATGTACTTTTAGGTCAAGTAACGAATCTACGCTCACAAACACCAGGTAAGAATACACTCGGATACTTTTTTGATGAATGTCTGCATTTTGCATTCCCCTCATTACGCTGCACTCAAAATAATACATTTACAATCTAAGAACTTTCAGATTTTAGAACCGTAGGAACTGAGAATACATAACTTTTGTAACAAATTGATGAATAAAAATTAACTGATTGATGATAGATAGTCGCTGGTCGCAAAAGATGCCCATTTCCTCAACAAGGTGATACCGTATACCAATCTTTTTATACAAGCAGTTTTGTATAAACTTGAAAAAAAATCGTTTATGAATAGAATTAACATAGGAAGGTATTGACGTATGCATTGTGTCATTTTTTCAAAGTTCAGAAGTCAAAACATATTTCGTTACCTACTCATCTGTAAATTGTCTGGAAAAATGTCAACACTATATTTTAATATTCTTTAAAAGCCTTTTGAATTCAGTAATTTTTTTTGTACATTATGGAATACAGAAATCATAAAATGATTATAATAATAATACTATCTAAATAATATTAGTAATTCTATACGTATATGAAATACATGCGCAGTGTAGAGAGAGCTAAAAACGAGCGTTTCTATAACTGGCCCATTAGCTCAGTTGGTTAGAGCGTCGTGCTAATAACGCGAAGGTCGTGGGTTCGATCCCCCCATGGGCCACAATCTTTTTACAATTTTTTTTCACTAGAATTTTTTCCACAATTCTATACCTTGAAGTAGAAAATTAAAATGCCACCTTTCGTAAAAAAAAAACATTCCAAATAATAAATTTGTGTTGCGAATATCTACAGAATGCTACAGGTTTTTGTCACAAACCTCACCAATCTCTTGTTCATCGGCAATACAAGCCATGATATAATGTAAACATTTTGCCCTTGAAGAAATGTAACTGCTTTTCAAAAATGAAAAAAAAACTTTAATATTAGTAAAACATTCAACAAAAATGTTTATTTCCATTACAGGATCCATGCTCATTAACTTTGGTATTAAATTAAATATATTAAGACTTGGATTGTACATATTAGAAAATATTGCTACACGCTTTCGATAATAAAATAAATAAAAATAAGCGATGAAAGTAAAACTAAAACGTATGTGTTAATTTACTAATTAGAATGTTTATACAATTATACATACAATACTGCAGTTATGTTCTCAAAATTTTTAGTGAACCACTGCGAGTGCCAGTATTTACGAATCTATCATTTAAAATCACAACTCCAAGAACAAGATAATCTTGACCGTTGTTGAACAGATCATCAGTATAAGCGATCAGATTGATGACAAAGACTTCATTTCGTGGCTTATTCTCATATCAGTTCCTTTGATTAGCCGCATTTATAATGGTGTTAACATATCACTCGGATACATTTAATTTAAATAATATTTGAATGTAATACGAGACACTTGTACGTGCATATTATTCACGATTTTATAAAACATAAACAAAATACTAATAATTAAAGTTCATCAATTTAATTAAATATAGAATCTCATTTTAATTGAATACCTACGCGATACGCGTACAATATTTCAATCAGTACTACGAAGTGTACTCCATAGTTTTGATGTATTCAACAGCTGAACTGAATTGAACCCACCAATATTGTTCTTCACCCTTTAATCGCGTCTCATAGAAGCTATTTATGTATTGAATGGTGGACAATAATGATGGCGGATTAGCCTACAAAAGCATTGTTATAAAGTTATTTATAAAAAATAGTATGTTCGTACGTTGATATAAATAATATTTATCATCGTTACTATGATCAACGATCATCTGAACTAAATCTTACCATAATGATAACAAAAACCAGAACTGGAACTAAAATATCAGCCGATGGTACAGAATTATTACAAGCTAAACATAATAAATTTTGTATCGTTTGCGTGCATCGTAAAATACAGGCCAATTTCTCGGCGGGTGTTTTATACGCGGACATAGCTGTTAATTCTTCTTGAGCCGCAGGCCAAGGGCATTCGTAGTGATATTTCTGTAATACAATGTTTTCAATCAATTTTTGCTCTCACATCCTCCGATCTCTGCCGCTTTTTATTTTATTCCTCGCGTTACTCAAGCAACAACATACGGCATACGGTTAATACACATTTACTTACTTTAGGAATGCATAGATATTTGTGATTCGGCGTGATTATTTTGCTCAATTTTTTTATGTGCTCGTGTAAAACTCTGTAATAAAGCTCGGTGGTTAATATTTTTCTGTTGGTTAATACAAATTATGCACAGCGGTGCGATTGTATGAATTAATTCAACATGTATTCGTGTTAATGTATCGACTTACTCGTCTCGAGATATATCACCGTCTCCGTTTGGGAACATGGCGTACATATATACCCGAGAAATCACAGATCTTTCAATCGCTGCTTTGATCGATTCTAGCTGCTGTTCGTTCACACCTTGCCACACCACGTCGTTATCTACTTGCTTATCCAATGTTGATAAAAAGTTACGTAAAAGATCACATTTTTCGTCTGCCAACGTTAAACCATGAAATTCCGTAGCAAACTGTAATAAAGCTTGTTCCCGTTTCTGTAAGAACAGACGAACACAAATCGACGCGAAGAAGTTCTTGCAAACGTCTTGTTGACATTTCACTCGTTTTGTTAGACTGTCGAACAGAAGACAGGAATAAAATATTAAGACAACATATCACTCACAATTCATAAAATACATACCGATTCAGATGTGCAGTAATCGACAATAAAGTCTGCCGACACCTCATTAAATACGATAAATATGGTGCTCTTGCTTTGTACTCTTTTTTCAAGGTTTCCAATAAGTAAAGACACCTGTGGTTTAATTCAATCGAATTGAGCAAATTCAAAACAAAATCGAAACCCGTACAGACACAACATACATACTGATGACCGAAACTTTATGAAAAGCACTTACTTCTGATCGTTGAATGACTTCACACATCGGACAGTTTCATGAAGGTGGGCAATAAGCGAACGATCTTTTAAATGAATAGCTTCGGCTAACTGTAATTGAAGAAAAGCTACCAAAACGTTTGGTTGCTGACACCATGCTTCTTTCTGTAATTAATCGCACAAATAGTTCTAAATATACGTAGCAAAGTGATAATTTCATTTTCATAAGAGCGATTTTAAATTTTCCGCTTACTAAGCTCCTTAAATCATTACTAGTACAAGGTAACTGTTGAATTTCCGCGTTACTCAACACAGATCGTAATTTCTTTTTCGCATTTTCAAATTTGAATGTTTCGCAGTGAATATTTAGTTCGGGTTCGACATCGTCATTATGCTCCGTAGTTGCTGCGCTGTCTAGGACGGGGCCATTTTCATTCCTGCTGTTAGCATCTGGTACATCGACTCCGGTCGAAGTACTGGGGCCATTTGGTTGCGACTTTCTATATTTATTCAGAATATCGTCGGATGTAGAGGTAGAGGTATCTAAAGCATGAATCACTTTATAAAATTAGCGAGAAGTATTCCCACGAAATTCGCAACTCGAGCTCGTATTCACACTGAAAGCTACGTACAAAATACGGTACCACGAGACATTCCGTTCGAAGTTGCAGATGGTTTCAATTTATTCGAATCATACCGCAAGTTTGATCTGACTTTTGCGGTGTTTTGCTGTTCTTGCATCGCCTTCAAATTATTTGTGTATTGCACTGCCAAAGAACCAGAAGTTGATTCGCCCCTGTAAACCACAATCAAATCACGATTAGTTGTTCAAATTACACGTAACCTTAAATAAAAAAATTATTGTCAAAAATTACAATAGAAGTAAATTACATATACCACTGAGATGAGTTATCTCTTCCTCTGCCTTTTTTAAATATTTTTAATTTGTTAAAAAACCCGCTTCTCTGTTTATTCCTATCATCGTCCTTATCTCCTTTTTCGGCAGTTTTATCAAAACTGATGGACTTGATAACTGCCGATGACGATGAACGAGTAGTAGAACTTCTTTCATTTACAGAAATGATAGCGCATCCGTTACCCATGGTTACTGATGACGAGTTCGCTGTTGTGGTAATAGTTACAGAAGATGAGGAGGCATTCGACGTGAACGATACTATCTGACTTGATGAAGAGGCGTGATCTATAATACAGATGAACGTCTCGTGACATTTTACACTGATACGACGTGAAAACGTATTGGTTCAATAATTTTTTACTAACCACTGAACGAAAACTGCTTGCTTTGAACGGTATCACCATCGGCGACGCCGGCTGAACTGCAGCTACTACTCACTGAAGCAGCACTACTCATACTGACACTCGCTACATCACCTCCAATGGCTCGTATGTCTTCCGAATCTACGCTAGCCTTTAAAAAAAAGTACCGATAGGAATTAGTCTCTACGTGAAACACTTGGTTAAGGAATAACTCATGAGAGTGTAATCGTTTTACCTGATGACTTGAGCTAGACCTGGATTGTGATCCGGTTGAACTTTGAGATAGATTTGAGAGTAGATTAGGACGGGGTTTGTTGTCGCAATTTAATGAGGTGGCGCTATCGGGTACTTCCTCGGATCCAATGACGTGAATCAAATTTCCGGAATCTTCTTTTTGGAACAATACGTGAGACGCAGATGCAGTATCTAGACATAAATACATCGGTCTAAATTGATTAAAGTTCAGCCAAATATATTCGGATATAATATCATACAATTATACATCCATAGCAATCAGAAATTATCCCTTCAAAATTAAGGATTCTACCAACCGAATTAATATTTATTGTTTTCGAATGTAACTTGGTGTATTAATTAAAATCTATTCAACTACCACTCTCTTTTGAAATTAATACCACTGTTAATTTCCCAGTTTCTCTTTCAATATTTATTTCACAGTAAAAATTTACTAACTAGAAGTCAAAGGCACATCTTCAGGATTAATATCGAGCCCTTCGCCACGACTTTCAACTTCCGATCGGGTAGTAATATCAGACCTGAAAAAACGAACATGATAAACATATAAATTCTTTACATTGAATAAACTATTGATAATATTAAAATTTTACAGAATTTTACTCACCTTGCGACGCTGGCGGTATCATCGGTATCTACTTCCGTTACTCTATCTGAATCGGAAACCACGACGTCTGTACTCCATCCCTCAGACGCGGTCTCTGAGATATCAACAAGCTAACATATGAACAAATTAGTCATTATCTCAACCAAAACATAGAAAATAAAAAAAATATATCCTCTTTTAAGCACTTACAGGTGAAAAATTAGCATTCTGCAACAAAGCTAAAGCGTCACTTGATGAAAACACCGAATTGGCGTTATTCGAATGGCTGTTCGACTGATTTTGCTCAATATTCTCAGAATCACTAGCCAATACATCTGTGCTCCAAGTATCAGATACTAATGAAACAGTCTCATCGCCGGCTATTCGTAAATCATGACAAAAAACTTCATTTTTAAGAACGGATTAAATAAAACGAAACTGTAGAGTGACATTGAATACTCACAATGGGGTAAATTTTTAACTTCAAATTTACCAAATTTATCGTCCAAATCGAAACGAGGTTGTTTAGCTTGGGATTGGGGTGGAAGAGGAACTGCTCTCTCCATAGGATTCGCTTCTTCATTTTCATTTTCCATTATTTGAGAAGAAGGAGTATCTCTTCCTGAAATTGTTCAACATATCGTAAATAAAACTTTCAATCGCATTGAAAAAGTGCAGTTTGATAAAGTTCAACCAACCAGATATGTTGGGAGTTCCTCGTCCCGAAACGTTGGCGGAAATCATATCGGATAAATTATCGTTTTGATCTTCAGCTTCCAAATCAATCGACGAAGAATCTTCGCTTTCATTAGAGCCAGCTTCAGAAACGCCTTCTGTATGTTTTAGAGTAAACAAGTTAGGAATTACGATAACGGAATAAATGGCTGAGCTAGGAGTATTACCTTCTCCATCTTGTGAAGAGCAACATGTACTTAGAGTTTTAGTCTGTGACGTAGCAGGCTCTACGCAGTTGTTGACGTTCATCAACGGATCACAAACGCTGTTTTCAATTATACTGCAATTTTGTCCTTCTTCTAACACCTACAACGAAATAAATTCACATTCAGTCAAGTGATTATCAAACCAGAACTCGAACTGCAACGCTGATAATACGAAGACCTGTTGCTCAGTGAGTAATCCGATGATTCCCATTTCATTATCGTCTTCCAAAGCGAAAACCAGCACAGTTTCCAAGTCTTTATTTGGACCGATGAAAATATCACGCTCTCGCTGAACATTTTCCACTTCGATGTGGTCTGAATTCAAAACTGAAGATGCCACAGCTGCGGCAGATTGTTTGGTTCGATTTACTACAAAATTAGAAGAAAAATTAATGTTTCGATCTCAATTTCAAATAATATTGATCAACATTACGTCGAGTATTTACCGGCTTTACTAATGATGTTGATTTGCCTTTTCGCCAGCGTTATTGGAGAAGAATCGCCATTCAAATTACGAGCCGACGGAGGAATAGGTGTGCTAGTACTCGCCGTACTTGGTACAGGCGATAAATCAGTAGCTACAGCCGTAAGCAGTTCTTCTAGACGAACTTTCTCTTTTTTTTGTAATACATCGTTACTTAGAGCAGATTGTAAAAATATGATCTAAAAATAGGACAATTTTACGCGTGTAAGAAAACAGACAATCTTTTGATAAATTTGTAGTAGCAAATCATCCACCAACCAAATTATGCAGTTGCTGTTCCGTAAAAAATGCTTTTACATTATGAGCCATTTGCTTAAGCTGATCGTTAGTTTCCAAATTGCTGGGTTCCTTATCAAGCTCGACTTTATGCAGAGCATCTTCCAACAAAATATTTATAATGGACGAAAGACAATCTTCGTCAAAATGTTTATATAAATCAGCTACTTTTGGTTCAACCGGCTCGTACTTCCGCATGGCTAACATCTGCAGTATTTTAGCCACTTGCATCAAGTTGAATCGCGCAATATAACTAACAGGAGCGTCAGTAATGCCATATGATTCAGGATTTACGATTGCCGGACAAATAAAAGAAGTTATTACCAAATCGACGCACAATGAAAAGATCTACGCACAATAATTCATTATTAAGGATGTAAAAATAGAAGAGAAAAGTGAAAAAGGCAAGTACTAACTTGTTTCTCTTCTAGTTTTCGCGTGTTCGCTAGTAGATTATAAATATGCCGAACTAACCAACAAATACTACTAGGAAAACAATGGATATGAGCTTTAATATTATCAATGAATTTGTTAGTGATTGCAACTAGTTTATCGATGGTCCATAGTCTATATTTTTGCAGGGAATTTTTATATTCAGGAGTACCTTCGGTTCCGAACATTTTTAACCTCTCAGCGGGCGCAAATCTAGAACAAAAATTATCGTTTGTTCGACTTTCAAAAAATTTCCATGAGGTTGAAGTATCAAAACAAATGTCAAGAAAATCACCTGATAAGAGCTTTATCTGGATCAATATCCAGAAATTTTTCATCTTCCATCAACAAATGCATTATAGGAGAATGTAAGGCCGCAGTGAGAAACAATGTGGCCGAGTACAGACCTTCGTGAAACAACGAATACAATCGAGCAAAAGCACAAGATCCATGCCTTATTAAACGCAAAGGATCTTCGGCAGGCACCAGTTGTAAATGAGTCAAATGAAGTAATAATTCTAATACTAGCGCTTTATCTTCGGGTAATAAACAACACCCATATAAACCTAATATGATAGACTCTATCACAGCAGCCAGAAAATCGGTTTGCGTTTGATTGATGACAGATAAACATTGCGCTATCAGCTGAGGGCGGTGTTTCAGGTAATTTAACAACTGGGTACAATGCAAATTGGACTAAACAGATAAGAACATACGAGTTAATTCAGTTTCACATCAGCAACTCGAATCATAATAAACAATAAATGTAATCCCATATGTACCTGGTAACTTAATATTTTATGAGCTTCCTCAAATTCTGTATTATCGAGTATACCAATGTTCGAACAACAAGAGGCGGGCGTAAAATCACAGTGTGAAACTGATAGCTTATTGATACAAATACGTTGCTGCCAAGTTACCCAAACCAATTTCGTCAAGTCGTACCATGATTTGTTAAGCTGAATGATAAATTTCACCATTTACATCTATTTTCAATTGATAAGTAATATTCACGTGGAAATCTTACCTTGATATTCAATTCCTGTAGATGATTTTGCTCTGATATAACGAAAAGGCGTTCTTGTCTTAAGCTCGTAGCTAAGTCTGTCAGTTGGCATATGAGAGAAAGTTTCTCAGGGTCTTCTATGTTATTTGGAACCACCATATTTTTACGGTACACTACATTCCTATAACAAAATTAAATCCCATATAGTCAATTAACTATGACGTCTTTTATGTTTTAAACATTTATTTGCGAAACACATATGCTACGCATCTGGTCGGGCTTATCAAATAATGCCACACCGAGATTTTAATTCTTCTCTTGATTAACATAATACATCAGAAATGAAAAATAATGCATTAGATAACGAAAGGTACTTACGCTTATATCTGACTCAATTGAAGCTCACTAAAGCACTATCACATTCACAATGTTAAGAGACTGATGTGAAAACTGATGATGGAATGAACAGGGAAAACGTAATTGCAAAATGAAAGACATATAAAACAATTATTTCTTCAATTAAACATCTTACAACGGATTTAAGCTATTTTTTCATGTAACCAAGTAAATTATAAACTGTTTAACTAATTAAAATCATCATTTACTTGAATATGATACCATTTACACAGCAATCAGCAAAATAAACTTGATTTCCGCACAGGGAATTTGAAAATTATCAAATTCTCCTGGAAATTCCCTTGAAATTTCTACTTTCAGTGTTGCCACACAAATCATAACATCCCATCAAACAATATTTCCCTTCTATACTTTGCATTGAACTATCAGCTTTTCAGAACTCAGATTGATCAATGATCACCACCGTCACCACACCGACATCTGTGATGATCAATGATCAGGTACAATAATTTATCATTTCATAATTTCATTACCTTTTAGTCTTAGCTGGTTTCTGGAAATTTTTCATGAAGAAAAATTTTGAAGTACTTATTAATTTTATCGAAACTCGTAAGTTCATTAGATTATCACTGAGATCAAAAAAATACGTTTACGATTTTATAAATGAATTTCGTTTGTGTTTGCGAGTAATTATATTCATCTCCGAAATCACTCGGGGTATGTAATATTGTAACTTGTAATAATTATCAATATTATAATCTTGTGTTCGTGCTTCATCTGCATAATTATGTAATAAGTGATGAGGAAGAAAAAATTTAAGAAATAAGAATCGTATGATTTCAGATTTCATGAATGGAGTTTGAAAATTTATAATCGCCGTTTCAAAGCAATGAATAATTATCGCATTGAATCAGGAATACAATTTTTGACGCGAATAAAGAGCGTTAAATTCAACTTACACAGCTTGGAACGCAATCTGTTTGTAAATGATTTGAAGCCGGCAGATATTATAGAATTTTCATCAGAAACAAAATTCGGAAAAGTTCAAACATTAACGTACTTGATCAAAAATGCGATTTTGATTGATAATCACAACGGTACTTCGATTGGAGGACTTCATTCTGGTGTTCTTTTTATCGATACAGATTTTCATTTTGAACTCGAACAACTTTGCCAGTGCATTAAAAAACATCTTTGCAATTTGAATAGAAATTTCACCGACGAAGATGAGACCATCATCATGAAAAGTTCATTAGAAAATTTAACCATTATACGATGCTATGATAGTCAACAACTTTTAGTTACTTTTCATTCGCTAAAAACGTTATTAACAATGAATACCAGAATTAAATTTATTATTTTGGACGGTATCGGCGCTCATTACTGGCAAGATTTCATCAACGGAGGATTGAGAAAGATGGACTATTATGAGAAAAAAGTACTATCTACATTAGACAGTTGCATCAAAGAGTTCAAATTATTAGTACTTTATGTAAGACCAGAATACTTCGTCATGAAAAATCCCGCTGGAAGTGCATTAGCCAGTCATAAAGTTAGAATTCAAGTCAAAGATAAAAAGAATATAATTTTAGAAGCTACTGTTACGGTTAAGGGTGGAAACGTTCATAAAAAGTTATTTACTATAAAAAATTATCAATTTATATGGATCTAATAAGTTGCCTGAATATAAGTTTTTGTAATTTTATAATTATTTTAAAATGTAGTCTTTATTTATGCAATGACAACATTACTTCAAAAATGTAATTCAACAGAAGTTTAAGAGTCAGAGGATACATTTTTATGGGGTATCTAATCGTATCTTCTATGAAAAAATGAAAAACAATTGATGAATCATTTCAAGATTCACTCAATGAAGGAAAAAAATCTTTCTATAAAATTTATTCAAGCGAGTCATAGAAAATTAACAATAAGCATAATCGTATATTTACTTAGAAGGAAGAAAGAAAAAAACGAAAACAATATCAATCAAAATTAATTCAATTCGGGAAAAATTATTTATATCGGATGATTATAATAATAATGTATTCCTAACATATTTTAC
Organism: Ferrisia virgata; assembly: GCA_900060175.1. NCBI lineage: Eukaryota > Metazoa > Arthropoda > Insecta > Hemiptera > Pseudococcidae > Ferrisia > Ferrisia virgata. The sequence continues at coordinate 2,522 of FIZR01024223.1, read as the reverse complement.
AAATCAGCTCTGCGACCTCAATATGGTGATTCATTGATAGGTTTGATTAACGCTTTCCGTTATTGTAGGTCAAACCACGAATAGGGGCTTTAAAATTACTAGCCGCCTGTTGTTGTAATTGATATGCCAATGGATGGATTTTGAATCCGTATAACCTGAAATCAAATACATCAGAATTCATTGAAGTTTTAAAAAATCAAATAATTTACAAGGCAGCAACTGATGACTGAAAAGTATTGTGTTACCTAGGAATAAAAAAGACATTCGATTTCTTAGGACGATATTCCGGATGTACCATAAATAGCATGTGAGGAAATCCAGTGCCGAAATAAGCACCATCAGTGTGGTGATGACGAGAAGATTTTGGAGTATATACTTCCATACATTTCGGACAGTATAACTTGACCATTGCTTCTCCGGGTACATCGGATAATCCTAAAATAACCAAAGATATTACTAGAAATGTTAATCATCAGCAAATCACAATCTTTGAAGCCTTACCAATTGGCAGCATTGGTTGATCTTCGCAATAAGCACGCGGGCAGTGCCCAAAATCACCAGCTTGATATTTCTCGATCATCTGCGCAATTCCACGATTCGTTAAAATATATCGGGCATGGATTAAACCATACAGCATTTCAGCAGCTTGTTCGATCAAATCAGATTGATTAGGATTATCTTCGAGTTCGTCATCTAATGGTGTAAACAAAGAAAAAGTGGAAGAAATTCACTTATTGATCATTAATATTTCATCATCTCACAATAATTGTTCTCAAGAATGAGAAATCTCACCGGGTTCCAGATCTAAGATCATATCGAGAGCTTGTCTATAATGAGGAACTTGTTCGTTTAAACCAGTTAAATTGAATTTATCTTGAATGTAATCTTCGTCAACCTATTTCAATTGCGGCAACAAAGAAAGATGATGAAATTCAAGGTCATATATTTACACATCATTCGAGAATGTTTACATCTCAAACAAAAAATATAGGGATCCTCAAAAAAATAATAAATTTCTAATTGTATACTCACTTCACAAAAGAATTCATTTCCACGCAGTCCGCAAAACCATGAAATCCAAGAAACTTCTTCAGAACTACTCATTTTTCTGTCACACATAATAATAATTCATTAATTAAACGTAAAACGCAAATAAACGAACAAATAGCTGCACAATACGTTAAAATTGAACCATTTAATATATAGTATGTTCGCGAAAAAAATCTCTTCAAGTACCTACACAACCTTTATCTCTTTCGCAACTACTTATCAGACACTAAAATGTAATGAACAGTTTTGATAAGTTTCAAATAATCGGAAAAAATTCAATTAAACACGATCGCTTTACGATTTAGTGTTAATTCAGCAACTTGCACATAACAGAATAATGTTTTCTCTCTTACTTTTTGCATAGTGTACATTTTTTACGTACATTTGACGATACGTGATAAATGAAGCATACAATGAAGTTATTCAACAAGAGCTGTCTCATTCGGATACAAAATTACTAGACAAATACTTTTACATGAATGATATTGAAATGAATTATCAGTCAAGAATAACGCACAATTTTCTGATACAAAAACGTTCTTATGCTATCGTGTTATTCAACAGTAAATAAGTGTACGGAATAAGCATAGATCCTTCCGTCAAAACACGCTGAAAATATGATCTTAGAAATAATTCAGCATCATTTCAAAGGCGAGATTAATACAACACGGAGAATGAAATCGAACTCGATCTAGATCCATCAACAAATTCATCTTGATACCGACGACGCATAACGTAACCAAATTTGTTCATTAAACCACCTCAAGACGAAATGAGAGATGGAAGTACATTGAAAAAAGCGGTTGAATAACATGCAAAGTTTTTCATCAACTCATATGGGCCCGATTTATCAAATAATACATCTATGCATAGGAGACTTTCTAGGCAAGCATACAATTGCGTGACAATTGCAAGATAACGGATGAATATGGACCATAGAAAACAACGAAGTGGTAAGACACATACAAACATACATACTTACAATGAAAATGAAAAATCAAATCATCTGGTTCGTTACGCAGATAATTTAGTGTTGTTGCATTGGATTCGATGATAATAAGAGGTATTTTTTCAATCTAAAACTCACCTTTTAAAATTGTAAAGAGCCACACTTCAAGTTATTGTTCGAGTTGATCGTAAAAGTTATGAAAGACACGAGTTTCTGTATGTATGTCCTTTAGATTATGTAGCACAGGAACTTTTGATATCCTGATCAAAAATTCGACATTGAATTTAACATTACTGAGAAATGAACTTGGGTGACAATTGACAATTTTTCAGAAAACGAGAAAACATCGGCCCATTGGGTCTATAAGTAAACATTGAGAAAATTCTTCATATCAAGGTCGCTAAAGATCAGGTATGGATCAGGTTTATAAATGACCATTTTTACCGTTTATTTACCGATTACCATTTACCATTCAATATTTTTCTTTTTTCCATATTTTCAGGAATGCAGGGTTTCGTTTTTT
>FIZR01024221.1:0-15330 GCA_900060175.1 Ferrisia virgata | reverse complement strand
AAAGCTCCCGTTGGGATGTCTGTTGGACCGTACCCCCCCCCCCACACAGTTTGGTATATCGGTAAGTTCATGATATTCGTATCGTTTCCACCTAAATGGAATTCTATGAACACGAATATGAAATAAGATTTTTATTTCGACCTCTACAAGTACCTCATTCTAGAGGAGGTGGGGGGGGGGTTACCTAAAATTCAGCAAAATATAGTTATATTTTAAAAAACTGGTAATCTTGGAATGGTTTCCACATTTAGCATATTTGTAGTCTAAAGAAATGTAAAATCATGGGCAAGAAGTAAAATTCTCGTTGGGGCCCCTGTTCGACTACAGGAGCACCCCCTCACCCCCATTTCAGATTCATAGGTACGTTCATGATATTGGTATCGTTTTCACATAAATCGAATCCCTTGGACATGAATATCAAATCAGATTTTTAGTTCGGTCCCTATGAGTAGCAGATTCTTAGGTGCGGGAGGGGAGGGGAGGTTCCCAAAATGCAATTAGTAAATCGATGCATACATATTTGTAGACTGAAGAAATCTAAAACCACTGCTGAGGGGTGAAATTTTCGTAGGGATCCTCCTTGAACCATACCAGCACCTCTTCGCCCTCATTTTGGGTTCATGGGTAAGTTCACAATAATATGAGATCAGATTCAAGGACCTTGGTGAGATGGACCTTCGCTTCAGGATGAGTGAGGTATGCATCGAGATAGTAACGAAAATCTGAATTTTATATTCGTGTTCAGGGGATTAAATTCATACGAAAACGACACCAATATCGTAAACGTACCTGCAGTTCAAAAATGGGTGTGAGGGGGTGCTACTTAAGTCCACCAGTGATCCACACGGGAGTTTGACTTCAACGCTATGATTTTCCACTCCACAAGCTGCAGTTTTATCGAATACGAAAATAATTTCAACATTTGCAGATTTTTCCAGTATAGCTCAGTCCCCCTTTCTCCATTTTCAAGTGTTTCTAAATTTCGACCATGACACTTCTGAACTAAAATTTTGAAAAAAATATATGTGATAAAGGTGTTCAGTACGAATCATAAAAGCACGGTTTCAAAATTGTACCGAGTTAATATCTTGATTAAAAAAATAAATAAGAGGGAGGAGGAGGGTGGAACGTGTACTTCTTTCGTGTAGATCTACAACATGGCAAAAAAAATTACAAATTGATCATTTAGATTTAAAAAAAAATCGTAACTGTGTTTTTCAAAAAAAAAAAAAAGGGCTCACTCGAAAATCAGCAAAGTTGCGGGGGGGGGGGTGTCCAAAATTTCGGTCTGGTGTGTATCTCGATATTATGCACTGATATGCACCCACTACCAAGGTTTCATATCCAAATTCCACCGGGGCAAATTTACCTATGCTTGTCCCTCGTTCGTACTTCGAAAAAATCAGTCTAAAAATTTATCGAATTTTCTTTTGAAAAAAAAATAGGTAAGGTTTATTGCTTTTTCTCTACAATAGGTACATCTTTTTTGGCTACAAAACAAAAAAAATCACCACTTATTTATCGAGTTTATTCTACTCCGTACGTAATACGTTCGCGAACGATTCGTTCATCACAGTACAACGACTATTCTCCTCATTACTTAATCTACGTTCAATCTAGGTTAAAAATCAAAACAACGAAAATAATATAAAAACTAGCCGACGAAAATCATTAAATCGAGAGCAGGCAGACAGAGTACATAACCTAGTAATTTTTTTTTTTTTTTTAAACAATCACTCTTCTGCAATTGTACCGTAGCGTCGCGTTGATAAAGATAGCGAGGAAAATTCAATCAACGACGTCGTTGTCGAGTTTTCAGTTTCGAGTATAATAAGACGTAGGTACAGTATAATCGAGTAAAATTAATGAAATTTCGGTCTCAGCCTATGGATTGTTCAATTTAGTATAAAAGACGATTTCGATTCCGACGTCGAAGTCGACTACGGTTAACGTAACGTTATTAAGAGAGACGTTTGCAACGTTGGTCGGTCGTTGAAAATTTGCCTTAGTTTTTCTATGGTTTTTTTCCTGGCCTGCCAGCTTCCCCGTGCGTCGCATGTCACATTGATTGCAATGCTCGACTGTGCGGAAAAACGAGTAGTCAAGACGAAAGGACAGGCTTTTGTTGCAGAGGCCACGATATAGCAAGGTACCCGAGCACCTTGATACTAATGGAAGTACGTCGTGACATAAGATGGAAACACACCCCTCCTTCAGGGTCTGTCGTACTGCTTCTTCGCCTCCTCGAATCGTGGTGTAAATTTCGTGACGAACATCTTCTTAAATTATTACTTTCTAATTAAAATATCAAATATTTATACCGACGAAGACGAGGAAGAAGATGAACGTATACTCGTACTGCTTCGAAACGAACGAACTTTGGTAACGTTTTTTTGTATTCGTGGTTGCGTTGGCCCCGCTTTGCCAGTTACCAGATGTGCCTAGTCTTTCCTCGGCTTTTTCCTAATTTCGTAGCGTTTTACGTTATAATTTATTGACTTTGTTTATTGCGTGAAATATCATCCACGCGAGAAAGTAGGTAAGCCTGGGCATAATAACTCGGCTGACGGTGCGAAACACGTGTGAGATTCGTGCTGAGTTTTATTCAGTTGTATTGAATGTAGTCAAATCGATCGAAATCGAGCTGCAGTTGCAATGGTTCTGCAAAGAACATCAGTCCAGTCATCGTCAATATACGATTTTTTTTTAAATCCAATGAAATGAGTTAATTGATTGGAAAATACCGTTATTAACTGATTATGGAAAAATCGAATCGATAATTATTGGTTGAAGTAAATGATTCGGTTCGTTCACGAACTTTTTGTTTTATCTGGAAACGAATTGGTGTTTATGAACGGTCGTACATTGATCCCAAACATGATCAAAAGTGAAAATTGCGTTCAAAATGGATGAAAATACCTATATCGTTCGCGAACGATTCGCTCGACTTCAAATGATTCAGTCATTCGTTGATAATTTTTCTCTTCAATGGTACACCATTTGTTAAATTTACAGTGCAAGTGGTGAGTTCACGCCAAAATAATTTCTGAATCGTTCGCGAACGACTATCTCATTTCAAACGACGCAAACGTTCGTAAGCAGGCTTTGATAGCCATAGTCGAACCATTCGTCAGCATTTACTACGCAACAAGCATGCGCAGAAACAAATTATTTCTGATTCTTACGCGAAGAACTCCCTCATTTCGAACGAATCAGCCGTTCGTCGCTGATTTTCTTTCATCTGTAGCACACTGTTCGTTTAATTTACTGCGAAAGAAGTGTTTACGGGTAAAACAATTTTCGAATCGTTCGCAAACTAATTTTTCATTTTTAATGATTTAATCGTTCGTAAGCTGTCTTTCATAACTATAGTAGAACCATTCATCGAATTTACTGCGCAAAAAATGTATGCAAAAACTAATCAGCTTTGATTCGTTCGCGATCGACTCGCTCGTTTCTGATGATTGAGTCTTTCGTAAACAGTTCGAGAGTGAAAATTGTGTTCAAAGTGGATGAAAATGCGTATTTTGTTCGCGAACGATTTGCTCGACATCAAATGGTTCAGTGATTCGTTGATAATTTTTCTCTAAACAATTGTAGACCATTTGTTAAACTTACAGTGGAAGAAGCGTTTGCGGGTAAAACAATTTTCGATTCGTTCGCGAACGACTATCTCATTTCAAATGACATAATCGCTCAAAAGCAGTCTAATTCTGATTCGTTCGCGACCGAATCGCTTATTTCAAATGACGTAATCGCTCAAAAGCAGTCTTCTTCTAATTCGTTCGCGAACGAATCGCTCTTTCAAATGACGTAATCGCTCAAAAGCAGTCTTCTTCTGATTCGTTCGCGAACGAATCGTTCATTTCAAATGACGTAATCGCTCAAAAGCAGTCTTCTTCTGATTTGTTCGCGAACGAATCGCTCATTTCGAATGATCCAGACGTTCGTTGCTGATTTTCTTTCATCCACAGCAAATTGTTTGTTACATTTACTGCGGCAGAAGTGTTTACGGGTAAAACAATTTTTGAATCGTTCGTAAGCTGTCTCTCATAACGATAGATGAACCATTCATCGAATTTACTACGCAAAAAATGGGTGCGAAAACAAATTAGTTTTGATTCGTTCGCGAACGATTCGCTCATTGCAAATGAATCAGTAATTCGCTGTTAACGTTTTCTTATCCATAGCAAGCTGTTTCTCACATTTACTACGTGATAAGTGTGTACCAGTGAAAAAATTTTTAATCCGTTCGTGAACCATTCGCTCATTTCTAGTGATTCAATTCTTCTTAAGAAGTCTTCCATGATTGTAAGCGAACCAGTTGTCTAATTAACCTGTCGAAAAGGTTATGCAAAGTCAAATCGTTTTTGATTCGTTCGCGAACAACTCACTCATTTCAAATGATTCAGTCTTTCGTTGTTAATTCATAGTACACAGTTTGTTGGATTTATTGCGTGATGAGTGGGTGCGAGTAAAACAATTTTTAGTTCGTTCGCGAACGACTCGCTCATTTCTGATGATTCAATTCTTTTTAAGCAGCCTTTTATAACTGTGACCGGATTGTTCATCTGATAAAGTACGCAAAAAGTGTGTACGACAAAGGATCTACATAGTTTTCATTCGTTCGCGAACGACTCGCTAATTTTAAATGATTCACTTTTTTGCTATTAATTTTTTTCATCGATAGTACACGATTTGTTGAATTTATTGCGTGATGAGTGGGTGCGAGTAAAACAATTTTCAGTTCGTTCGCGAACGACTCGCTCATTTCTGACGATTCAATTCTGCTTAAGCGGTCTTTTATACTTGTAAACGAATCGTTCATCTCATAACATACGCAAATAGTGTATACGAAAACGAACAGAAAATTTTTTATTCATTCGCGAACGACTCGCCCATTTCAAATGATTCATTTGTTTGCTGCTGATTTTTCTCAACTATAATGAACGGTTTGTTGAATTCACTACGAGATAAATGTGTATGAGTAAGACAATTTAAAATTCGTTCGAAAAAGATTCGCTTTTTTGTAATGATTCAATTCTTCGTAACCAGTTCATCATAGCCGAAGCGAAACATTTGTCAGATCTGCCACGCGAAACGTGTAAGTATGTATTACCTAGGCTTTTTTCAGGTTCAAAAAAACCAAAAATTCTCATATCTGACATAAGAAGTTAATTTTTGAAAAGAATTTTTCAACTCTCTTTTCTCACACTTTCTTGTACATTCTAGGGTGGGCCAAATTTTGCTTTTTTTCTTGAAATCCGCAAAAGAGTAGGGACACAATGGTTGGAAGATGATCTCAAAATTATGTCAAAAATTCAGCTTTCCAACTCAATTTTTCAAATTTGCAAAAACTCACTTAACGTTTGTTTACTTTGCAAAGAATTAAAAAAAAATTTTTCCAGTTTTAAAAAAAAAAAATTATTTAAATTAATACCCAAAATTATTATTGTTGGAAAATTTCCACCATTTTACTTTTTTTAAGGGTTTTTAAAAAATATCACATTTGTGTTTTTCTCCGATTTCCTGAAAAATCACAAATAAATTTTTTTTTTCTTAAGTGACGATTAAACGAAATATTTCAGTTTTACCTTTCATAACTGTTTTCTCATAGGCACTCAAAAATGATAATTTTTCACATCTTTCAAAATAAAGTTATGGAAAATTGAAAAAATATCAAACCAATATATTTCGTCTATTTTAGACCCGAAAACGTAATTTTTAATTTTATTTTCACTTTTTTCGAACCATTTGACCATTTGTACAGTATTGGAAAGGGTAAAAGCGATGAAAACCGTCCTGGATTGAAGAAAGGTAAACTTGCTTGGCCCCTAAAACATTTTTTAAGTATTTTTGAAAAATTATCCATGAGGGATAAAATTGAAATATGGCACCCAGTCGTCTGAAATTAATATCCAGCATTCATTTCAGGAAGGCATTTCGAAAAAAAAAATATCTTTCGTGGTTTTCAAAAAATTGTAAAAAACACCAAAAGGGACATTTTTCCAAAATCTCAGAGTCAAATGGTGAAAATTTAACAACAATGACAATTATAAGTATAAATAAGCGTAATAATTCCATGTTTGAAAAAAATTCTCAAAAATATTTTTCTTTTTAATCGACGACACATTTCGCAACTATTGTCACACTGCTCCAGACCATTCGCAGATTTCCAAAAAAAAAGCGAAATTCGGCCCACCCTGGCACATGCTCACATACGAGTACAGCTTACATCAATCTACAGTTCTACACACCAGACAGTTGTCATTCTATTCATTACATAAAATTCGTACGAATCATTTACTACGGAAATGTACCAACAGAGACCCAACCCAGTTAGATGTTTACTCTTTCTCGCCTAGGCGATAAATGTACCGTACATGGTTAAGTACACCACACGTATGTCCGTGTACGTATCTTTAATACCTTTACCTATGAATGTACCAACGTTTACCCTATGTGAGGATGTAGTTACATTTTAAAGAATTTAGCCCGTAATACCGTATTACGTATACGCGCAGACGTGCACGTATCCACTCCCATACCTCCCTACTCTTTATACACTTTAACCTCGAACAATGAAAATAAATGAAGCGCGAAAGCCCGTCGACGTTGTCGTATACGTGCATGTACTAAAGGGATACGCAGCGAAAACAAAAAAAAAAAAAAAAAAAAAAAAGCGAAAAAAAAAAAAAAAAAAAAAAGAAAAAAAAATGGGAAACAAGAAGAGCGCGACGTGGCAAGAAGAGGGGAGAAAAAAGACGGAAAGGAAAACTCGTTTAGTAAAATCATATTTTTATATTGCCTTTTTTATGGAGTAACCATACGTTGTTGTGTGTACCTACCAAATCTACGTACCCCTACCCATACCTGCCTACAAATACGATACAATCATATACATATATACGTTGTGCAATACACATATGTGCCATATTTCGAGACGGGAGTAGGCAGGAGGAACGTAGAAGGGAGAAAATAGAAGATGTTCGGTTCTTCGACCTACCAAAATCTAGTAAGTATATATTTTTCTACCAATAGTGGAGAATATAAAACGACACCGAGAGGGTGAAACCTATAACTAGTAAGTACGCACACATGTCAAGATTCTTTTTTTTTTTTTTTTTTTTTTTCCTTCCCTTACCAACCCAAGTTTTTTTTTTATATTTTTTTTTTTTTTTTTTTTTTTTTTTCACCCTTCGCTAGCCAACCACAGATTTTTTTTTATCGACGCTCGCTCGTAAATACACAAAATTACATGCTTATCTGTGGCATCGAGAAAGCTTTGAAATTTTTCGTTTCGTTCGACGTTTCAAAGCAAGATAGCGACAGTGGTACGTGCTCTTATAAACATGCCAGGTAAGCATACTCGCAGGTATACACCAACACGTAGTTTTTTACCTTGCCTTTTATACCGTACAAGAGTCGAAATTCCCTTCGTATTTGAAACGAGAGTTATACACGTAGATATGGGAATACCCTAGACGTGTGTAAGTGGTGAAAAAATATCCATTTTAATATACCCTCTCATCTGGAAAAAAAAGAACGAATTTTTCAATTTTTCATACCTTACAAATTACTCGATATTTGTTAGCAATTAATTTTGTACATGAAAGATGACTGCTTTTTAGTTTGATTTTCTATGTCATCGCTATCAACGAAAACCAGGATATTACAGTTTATCGAACGACGGTTGAGGGGAGGGGGGATATCAACAAAATCCGTTTTGAGGTCTCAGAAGACCATTGAGCCAATTTTTAGCCATGTCAGATATTTATTTTTATTTATTGTTTTACCCGCACATTAAATTCATTTACTCCGCTCCATACCGACCAAAATCGCTCCAATTCGGTGGATTAGATATATACGAGTGAGGATTAATTTGGATCAAAATTCGGTAATGCTCCAATTTGGAGAAGGGAGTGCTGAGCGGTCAAAAATGCAAAAATTGTCCCTATTTAAGCCATTTGACGGAGAATCAAAAGTTATACAACATATCTAAAAATTAACCTCCTAAATCAATTAGGAAAGGCGCTGTGGGTGTTTTCTCCTCTTTTTGACCTTGAAAAAGGGCAGTTCCTCTCCCCTGCCTCCCCAACAAATTGAGCTATGAAGTTGAAATTTTGTATGTACATTGAGTTGAGACCCTTTATGTGCATTTTGTGTGTTCTGACTTTTTAGATCCATTGCAAACCCTCACAGCCTTAAAAAAGTGGCCATTTGTTAAATTTTGTCTCATTTTTTGAGTTTGATCCTCGCATAACTGCTCTCCAAATTGAGCTAGGAACTCGAAATTAGGTATTTACATTTAGTGGAGGGTTCTAGATGTGTCTTTTGACGGTCTCGACTTTTCAGCTTAATTTCACCCTCCCCCCTCCCCACCAAAAACAGTGCTATCTTAGTCGTTATTGTTCCTTGTAGAACTCCCCCCCGAATTGGGCTAGGAACTTGAAATTAAGTATGTGTATTTAGTAAAAGCTCTAAATTTGCCTTTTTGGGTTGTCGACTTTTCAGCCCCATTTCACCACTTCACCACCCCAAATGTGTGGTTTTTTCATATTTTTTGAGTTTGTTCCTCGCATAACCCCACTCTAAATTGAGCTGAGAAATTGAAATTTGGAATGTCTCGTTGGTAGGGACCCTTAATGTACTTTTTTAGGGGTTCCGACCTTTTAGCTCTATTGCGCTCCCTCACAGTCCAAAAAAAGGGGTTTTTTAATAGATTTTTCTCACTTTACTCATTTTTTTGATTTTATTCCTCACGTAACTCCCCTCCATATTGATCTAGGAGCTTTAAGTTGGGTACGTACATTTAGAAGGGGTGCTAGATGTGTCTTTTGGGGATCTCGACTGTTCAGCCCTATTTCAACCCCTCACAGCCTTAAAAAAGTGGTTTTTTGGTCCTTCTTTCTCACAGGGGCCGTATATGTGCCTTTTCGGTGTCTCGACTTTTTAGCCTCATTATACCCTCTCCAACCCTGAATAAATTTTCAGAAATTAGTCCTTGCATAACTCCCCTCCAGATTGAGCGAGGAACTTGAAATCAGGTATGTGCATTTAGTAAAGGCCCTAGATGTGCCTTTTTGGGTTCTCGACTTTTCAGCCTCATTTCATCCCTTCACAGCCCCGAATGTGTGGTTTTTTCTTATTTTTTGAGTTTGTTCTTCGCATAACTCCCCTTCAAATTCAGCTAAGTAGTTTAAATTTGGTATGTCCCGTCTTCAGGGACCTGTTATGGGCCTTTCAGGGGTTTCGACTTTTTAGCTCTATTGCACCCCCCTCACAGCCCCAAAAAAGTGGTTTTTTAATAGATTTTTCTCGTTTTACTCATTTTTTGAGTTCGTTCCTCACATAACCCCCTCCCCCCTCCAAATTGAGCTAGAAGCTTGAAATTGGTCACGTACATTTAGAGGAGGTGCTAGATGTGTCTTTCGAGGATCTCAAATATTCGGTCCCATGTCATCCGCTCACAGCCCCCCAAAAAAAGGTTTTTTGGTTGTTTTTTCATATTTTTTGAGTTTGTTCCTCGTATAACTCCTTTTCAATAATGATGTTTGGCGAAGTGAAAGAATTTGCACTTCACTTATATGTTGAGAGTAAGAAGAGGGCTCCCTCTGATCGATTGTTTCGGAGTCGGACTCACTTTTTAAAAATTTTGGCAAGGGGAGCTGATGCTAAAGGGACTTATTTAAAAATTATGGAGCCGTATCCGGAGCCAGAGGGACCAAGCCGTATCCCTCCGAATCCCCGGATACATCGCCTCCGAGCTCAACCAGCTCTTAAGGACCTCGTAGAATTTCAAAATCGACGTATTTCAAATAATGAAATTTTTTTCACTCGTAAAAATGTTGAACAGAAATCGCGAAAATTCCTTTCAACGATGACGATGACATCCACAGCAGCTCATAATACGAAATGCTGAACTCACATTGCGTACCCAATGAACCAAAGCTAATTATGAAAAGAGTCCTTTTTCATAAAAATGATCCTTTTAATTTGACACCAATGAAAGAAGAAAAAAATAAATTAAAAAAAAAAAATCCGGTTATAAAAAGAGAAAATACCAAGGTAAATTCCAACTCGAATCGTAGCTTAAAAGAATTCACCTGCGTTGAAGAGCCGGCGACAAATTTCGTATACGCAGCTCCTCGGTATAATAAAATCAGTTTTCCTGTTTTTATTTTCCACTTTATACACTTTTAGCCTTGTTTTTTTTTTATCCAACAGTTTCTTTATGTTTTTCAATTACTATTACGTAAAAGTCGCCCCAATTAATTTCGCATTCCGCAGTTTAGGAATTGTTTTGCTTTTTCCAAGGTATAGTCTTTTCATTTCTGCCTTTCTCTTTTTGGTCTTTCTTTCTTTCTTGCCGCTGAAATCCCCTTTTTATATCGTCGTGATATTTTATCGCGTACCTTTCGCTTTTCTACTTCGTTGCTTGCCTTCTTTATACAAGTATATCGTATTAACGAGTCTTTTTTTCTCCCCCCCTCCTATTAATTTTTTACAAAGACTATCTACGCTTGGTGGCTTGTTGATCTTATCGTCAACACAGCTACGTTAATATCTATCAACGCGAAATAATTTCTTCAATTCTTTATAAATAGATACACATTCAAGACCACTTTTTCCAGCTGATACTCTTCACTTCTTCAGGGTGCTCGTGATTCGCTCATTTAATCATCGAACGACGTATACCGTACGTTTTATTCAATTCATTCGACGACGGATGAAGGTTTTTTTTTTTAATAATATTTACGTCGGTTGCTCTATTTATCGTTGAGAATAAAATGGAGAAAGGGAGAGACAAAGGGGAGCGCCAAGCATGCGAAAATAAGTATAATATTATTATACGTAAAAAGAATGTGACACGTTTGAGTTGCTTGGCATTGTCAAGTGGGAAGGAGGGGATTGCCGATACCGTGACGTGGAGATGGCATCAGCTTTTAATGTATAATTTTTGTATGGATATTGATTGGTGACTCGTTGACTACTCCTCGTTGCCACAAGGGGAAGAGCGAGTAGAACGTATTTGTTGCTGCGGCCATGATAACGAAACCTACATAATAATATGTAGGTAAGCATTAAGTGAAAAGTTCACCGATTAAAGATGGACGACAATGACTGGCACGGGGAGGACGACGAAATTTAATTATGATATTTTACCTGGAATATCGTTCGTAAAGTTGGACTTGGAACAAGTGTTACAGCTGATTTGGTTGCTAAGGGGTGGTTACTTACATGTTCAAATAAATCAATTTTCAGCAGAGTTTCGTTCACGATACCATACGCGTATTTTTATAGGTACCTATTTTCATACCTACTTTACCCATCTACCTATCTATTAACGTGGTAATGAGCTAATTTTCAAAAACCTACGACCACGACGTACTAAAGAAAAAAAAAAACACTGTCTCTAGAGGTTCGAACGAATATGGGTATTTGCGAAAAAAATAATAAAATAAAATTACACACTCTTATCAGTTGCAGTCGATCATATTATACGGCGACGAAATTTCTATGCATAACCAATGCGAATAAATAGCTAAATATAAGTTCAAAAAGGTCGCCAACACTGTTGACGCGTTCGAGAAAAATTCGAGCAATCAAACTTTTCTACACGTGGGCGCTCGATTATTAGGTTGAGAATTGAACCAATATACAAGTCAGCGAGCAATCCCTGCTCGGCCTTGAGTGATGTGAGTCATTCAACGGTTGTGATCAATACAAATCGTTGTATAAGTATTTTTATTCGTTGTGAGAAAGCAGAAACAAAAAAAAATACATTATAAAGATGTCCAATTGTAGCTCATTTAAAAAAGTTGAACGAATCGTTCGCGAACGACTTGTAATGATTTAATGAAATTATATGCTCGAATGTAATGGTATAGTACTAAATCTAACCTGATGGAATATGATCAGTTAATGAATGAAATATGCTCGTAAATTCATTATGAATAGGATTCGTCGTTCGCGAACGATTCGTCCGTTTTGGTTCAAAATTTATAAGTTGACTGACATTAATACTGAATTTGGTGCAAGGAATTACACGCTAAAATATGAATATAGCGTAATCGTTCGCGAACGATTCGTTCACCAAACAAACAAATCGTTCGCGAACGACTCGAATGCACGTTCAGCGAGTACTGCTCGAATGTTGTTGAAATTTTGGAAAAACTGTACAATTTAAATCTGAATGTAAACCGGTGCTTCATTTAAAGAATAAATTAGTCGTTCGCGAACGATTCATTCATCCAATTTGAAAAAATTATGCCGGCTTCGTTTCGATTAGTTACCAAAAAAAAGTCAAAAGTGAACTTATATGTATGCTGAAATTTATAAATGATTCTATTGTTTTGATGAAAGATGAACAATCGTTCGCGAACGATTTTATTATAGTTTTGGCGAGTCGTTCTCGAATGAAATGTTCATTTTATGTACATAAAAGTAATCATATATTTTTTCCGAGTCGTTTGTTCAAAAAAATCATAAAGTCGTTCGCGAACGATTCAATCATTTTGCGCAAAATCGTTCGTAAATGAACGATCGCCCATACTCAGTACGTGAAAAGAAGTCTCAAAAATTGCTGGGTTCATCAGAATTGGTCATTGTTTTACAAAGGATTCGATCACGCGTTTTGTGAATTGTTTTTGAACCGAGTACTAACTTTTGCCAGAGGAAAATGACTCGAAGTCATTATTTATATTTTTCTCCTTATTATTAGTTCGAAATATGGAGATATCGTTCGCGAACGATTACCATTTTCGATGATGAGAATTCAAAATGTTACCTGCTCATCAAAATCATTCATCGTTCGCGAACGATTCTATTACGCTTCTAAAGTGTCGTTTTCGAACAAAATTCATTTTTTTCAGATACAACCTTGTCAAGTACTAATTTTTCCAAATATTCGTTCATAACTGGAAAGGTCGTTCGCGAACGATTCGATCGTTTTACAAAAATATATCACGAACAAGATATTACTTATTATTTTCAGAAATGATTGGTGATGAGCAGTCTAAAAAAGACAAGCTAATCAAAATTGGCTATCGTTCGCGATCTATTCGAATCTACTATTGATGAGTTGTTCTCAAACGAAGAGCTGATCTTTTTAGTGGAAAAAACTTGCCAAGTTGTTATTCATATGGTTTCAGTCATTAATTCAAAAATGTAGAGTTCATTCGCGAACGATTCGACCATTTTGAAAAAAAAAAGACATCCATGAATGAACCATTGCAAAATTTGTTTTACAAATATTTGGTGGCAATCATTCAGAAAGTTACCAGTTCATCAAAATTGTTTATCATTCGAAAATGATCCTATCAAGCTGTTTTCAGTTCTTTCCAAATGAAACGCTGATTTCTTTTGAGCCGTTCCTTCAATAGATGAAGAATTCTTTCGCGAACGATTCGAACATTTTGCGAAATATCGTTCATGAACGAGTGATTCAATTTATTCTTTGAATAATTTGTGGTGAAAAATTTTGAAAGTTGGCTATTCACCAGAATTGGCCATCGTTCGCGAAAGATTCGTTCATCACAAAAATTATCGTTCACGAACGAAATACTTTTAAATGTTGACGTTGGTAAAAACACTGAATGTGCTTAATTGGTGAAAATTGTAAATCGTTCGTGAACGATTCAATTACGCTTCTGGAAAGTCATTTTCAAACAGAATGTCAAAATTTTCCTGAAGAAAAACTTGCCATTGATTTTCTTAAATATTTTTTCAATGAATGAAAAAATCGTTCGCGAATGAAATCTTTTTAAACATTGGTAAAAACATCGACAGTGATCAATTCATCAAAATCGAAAGTTGTTCGCGAACGATTCAATTATGCTTTCGAAGAGTCGTTCTCGAGCAAAATATCAATTTTTTCCTGCAGAAAAACTTGTCATCCATTTTTTTGAATATTTACTCAATATAATAGAAAAGTCGTTCATGAACGATCCGTTTATCACTCAAATTATCGTTCATGAACGAAGCACTCGTAAATTTTGGTAAAAACATGGAACGCGATCAATTGATCAAAATTGGAAATCGTTCGGTAACGATTTGGCTACACTTTAGATGATCCGTTCTAAAAAAAAACTTAGTATTTACGTTCTTTCATCAGAAAAAATTTGAAAATTCCACATTTAAATGATCCATTTGGAGAGCAGAGAAATCGTTCACGAACGATTCGAATTACTTGTAAATATTGATTGCGTATAAGAGCAAATGACACATGATTTGTTTAAGAAAAAATACCCATTTATAGTAAAACGTTAAACAATGATTCGTTCGTTAAGATCAGCAATGAATCGATGAATCGTAAACGGTTCTGCATTGCTCTTCAACGGTCTCTCATGAGAGAGAGAGAGAGAGAGAGAGAGAGAGAGAGAGAAACCTTCATTTAAAAAAAAAACAACAAAAAAACACACGTATGTTGGCAGGCCAACTATCTCACTGATGATTTATTGAAAGAATGAAGAAATCGTTCGCGAACGATTCATCTAATAAGCATATCGAACGATTCAGAATACTGTTAAGAAATAAATAAGATTATTGCTGGTTAGAGATTCACAAGTGATTCTGTTCATTAAAATCATTCATCGTTCGCGAATGATTCGATCATAGTGGGTCCAAATAATTGTTCACAAATGAACAAATCATCAATTCTACTCTTTAAATCCAGTTTACAATTCTTCTTTTTTTTTTTCGAATGAATCATTCGTGTAAATGATCTGTTCTACTTGCCAATGAAGTAGTCTTTTGCCAACGAACGAATCACACCATCAAACATCGAATCTACCAACATCAAACAACAAACATGAAATTCGCTTTTAAAATGAACAATAAAGAAAAATAATTTCTCAAATTGAAACCACGCCATTTCATTCGTTTGCAAATAAAATCAAACCGCTGTTGGAAACCCACTTTCAACTGAACTCGTAAATTTTCACATCTTCATCACTTCGCGATCATTCATTCGTTCACGAACGATCCATTCTATCTATCTTTCTGCTTCTCTTTCTCTCGACAAAAAAAAAAAAAAAAACCAACTCCAATCCTTCCAGGCGTTTACAAATACTCCCAAAAAGTTTGGAAAATTCTTTATCGCGAGCTAGCGACGGAAAACTACGCACATTTCTAAATACCTTTCAAGTTGGGTAAACACAGCTTTATCATCCTTTATTCCAGCTCGTTTCAACTTTCCTTTCAATTCAACACAACGTAACGTAACGCAACTCGTCGCAACGCCAGGCACTTTTTGAAACCGATTAATCAGTAAAAATAGAAAAAAAAAAAAAAAAAAAAAAAAAAAAAAAAAAAAAAAAAAAAAAAAAA
>FIZR01024219.1:0-27025 GCA_900060175.1 Ferrisia virgata | reverse complement strand
TTTTTTTTTTTTTTTTTTTTTTTCATTTTTTTTCCATTTTTTATTTTATTTTTTATATTAGTCTGGTCAAATTAGTGTAAAAAATGACTAGATGATGGAAAAATTCGCGACTTAGAATTTTTTTCGCAGAATTGTACAAGTACAGCACCTTCTAAACGACATAGATAAAATCGGCGTGTAGCATCATCCCTCAATATCCATATTTGTACTCCCTTAACACGTATTTCAGCTATAACTTTGTTCCTAAATGATATACAGAAAAGAAGTTTGATCAGAAAATATAGCCGTTCAAGTTTTCAATGTAAAAAGGTATTATTCATTTTGTGTTAAAATTGATAAGAACGCTTAAAAATTAGTTGGAAAGAGGCGTACTGTGTTTCGTGTGATGTTTTTGTTACGTTGGAAGAACCACCGTCCAAAGTTCGACGACTCGCATGCTCATTAAGGTGAGCCAAATTTTACTGTTTTTGGAAATACGCTAACGGGGCAGGGTCGTAATAGTTGCGAAATGATCTAAAAAAGATGTGGTTCAAATCTCAGCTCCGACCCCAACTCAATTTTTCAAACTTGCAATACTCGCATAAAGTTTCATAATTTTCAAAAAATCGAATAAAAAACTTCTTATTGTTGGAAAATTTTTGTCATTAGCCTTTTTTTCAGAGGTTTTTAAAAAATGCAATTTACGTTTTTTCATGATTTTCTGAAAAACCAGGAAGGAAATTTTTTTTGGTGAAACCCCCCCAAAATGGATTTAGGATATCAATTTTAGATGATTGATCTCAATATTTCAATTTTATCTCCCATAGACGATTTTTGAGAGGTGCTTAAAGAATGGGGTTTTTCGTGTTTTCTTATGAATTTTCTCTCATCATTGAATTTTTTTTTTCAGTAAATTCTTGGTAAAATAGACCGAGTACACTTAACTTCGTCCATTTAAGATTGGTTTTCTACACTTTTGCCCTTTTCAGAGGTTCGTAATTGGTATTCCAACATACAAAAGTATGCTATAAACGGTGTTCAAAAAAAGTTATAAATTTTTTCTGAGAGTCAAAAGTAGATGAGATGAAACCGGAGAATTCAAAAGGTACTAAGTATCACCCAAGTCAGAAATGAGTTAATGCCACCTTGATATATACTTGGTCCGAGCCAGCACATTGTGAACCTACCTACTTCTCTAATACCTACCTTTCAAGAATTCAAAATATGTCTTGAAAATTTCGCCTCGCCTAAGCATTCGTTTAGCTATTCTTTTTTGTTCAATATTATACTTTCGTTAGCTTTACTTTTGATCAAGATAATTAAACTTTGTAACGCGAACTTCAATTTTTGTATTTTTTTTTCTGAATAAAAGTAATGATAAAAGTGTATTTTTTAATGTCGAATTACTGCTTTTTATGCTATTTTTAGCAAAACTCGAAAATTTCAAAATTTGACAAAATAAATGAAAAATACACTAAATTGTCCAATTTTTGCTCAAGGAGCTCGTAAACACTTCAAGCTTTAATATTGTGCATAATTTCTCACCCATCAAAAATTTGGTTCTGAACTATTCAATTTTGAAAACTTTAAGCGCGAATATCTCGAATACAGTACTTTTTGAAATCTCGTGTTTCAAATGTGTTCTTTGCGATGAAATTTCTTTGAAAAATCATTTTCTAAATTTTTAACCAATTTATTTTAAAATACGTAAAACAGACTCTTATTGAAATATTGATCTTAATCACCTAAAATTGATGTCTTAAATGCATTTCAGGGGGGACGTTTTAAAACAAAAAAAATTTCATGGTTTTTCAGAAAATTGTGGAAAAAAACCGGAAAAGTGGCATTTTTTAATAGCTTTTAAAAAAAAGAGAAACGGAAAAATTATCCCAAAAATAATAATTTTGTGTTCAAATATGTATAATAATTCCATTAAAAAAAAAAAAAATCTAAAAATAGTTTTTATTCAATTTTAAAGAAATTTTTGAACTATGAGTAATTTTTGTTAGTTTGGAAAATTGAGTTACGGGACTGAAATTTTTACCACATCTTTTTAAGGTCATTTCGCAAACATTTTGTGACCTCGTAGTGCTCAATCCTCTTTCAGCATACCAAAATAAATGGCGTGGGGTATTCTAGTCTGCAGTCCAAACAGCAAAAAGTGCTCTACAAACAGATAATCATCTAATTTTTTGAAGATTCGAAAAAAAAATCACCCTGACTATTGTAAGTATAGGTCTCCCAACGGAAAACGGTAATAATTCAAATTTTTACCCCCGCCCAGTACTAAAACAAAGAATGGATCGAATAAGTAAGCTATTATTCGATCTCAACGATGTTGAGTTAGTAGAAGCCGATATGCTACACGCTGCTTTGATCATTTTTTAATATTTTTCCATAGTTATTATAGAAGGAGGAAGAGGAGACTCAATGAACTGATTCGAAACATAAGTGAATATTCAAGCCCGATGACCTGAAATCAGTAACAATGAATATGTCAATCTGTTTACGACATTTTTTCAAAAATTTTTCCATATGAAGGGAGGTGCTGGGGGCGTTTAAAGTAGTTGGATCTAAAGAATAAGTCGATATTTATATTCAGCGTCCTCAAAACAGTTAAAATTAATATATCACTTTAATTTTCAATTTTTTCGAATTTCATTCAAAATGGAGGACCACTGTGCTCCCTAAGAGTGTTATGATTTCATTTTGAAAATTGATTTGTTGAAACAACCATAAAGAGGTCTATTTATGCTAATTTTTTCAGATTTTTTGAATAGCAGCTATCGTCTGTATACTCATCGTGAAAAGTTGAGCTTTCATCTCAGAAAGTCAGCTTTGAGCTTTTGAAATATTGACAAGAAAAAAATAAATAATTATTCAAGTCGAGCTAGCTTTGCAGAATCGGTATTCTCACCAGAGCAATAAACTCCTCCAACTTTCTGATCTACTATCTCTTTCTTCGTTCAATTCCTTCATTTCTCACTTTTTCAACTCCTTCTCACTTTTTCATAATTACGATATTCTTCCTGTGAAAAATTGACTTTAATGCATTAATGGCGTTTTCTACGACCGAACTCTTATTACAAATTATCTCTACTTGCCCATCGTTCAAATTGTTGGCGATTTCCAAGTAATGCATCCATAATTGAATATCGTGATTGTTAGAAAATTAAAATTGTAAAGGTGCGTCTACTACCCCCAATTCTTGAAAGGGTCAAAGCTGCAGTGACGATGATTCCTTCGCTAGACCACGGAGAAGAACTTGCAAAAAAAAAAAATGTTGAGCCAAATCGAAAGATTTAAGTTACTTTTTGAGTAGTTTAGACATGAAATGAGCCTACATCAGAAAAAAACATAATAATATATACTTATTGAACGTGTATAATATCTTAACAGCACAGCATAGGAAACGAGTGTAGAGTGTTAAATAAACATAGTAATTTTTACTGCGTCGTCATCGTCGTCGTCTAAATACTGCTCACTTGGATTATCGCGGTGGCGCCTAATTACGAAGGTGCGCTGGAGTGTTATTGAGTATCCGATCGCTTCCTCGACTCTTCTTCCATTTTGTCGGCGACATGATATTACCAAATTATACGTGTTATCTAAATAGTATTGTTAAAGTATTATTGGTATGTGTGTAGTGATAGCCCGAAGTCATATACGTAGTAGGTACTTAGCCTTTTTATGTGAGGCTGGACGTGCACCAACTATCGATTGTTTATTGATCGACTTTGAAATAATTTAAAAATATATAATATTCCATTAATATAAACGCGAGTATAATACGATTCTTAATAGGACCCGTATTGTAATCAACTATGACGATTAGATACACCTCTCGTACTTGTTACTTGAATATGGTGGGACCTCTTTCCTCCTCAGCGTCTTGTTGTGTAATTATTACGCCCGCCTTGTGTCGATGTCGTATCATCGACGTTTTATTCTTCTGGTAAATAAAATTACCAAGATTTTTTTTTTTTTTCATACATTGAAAGCAATTGGTAACAGAGTTTATTTGTTGTTCGGATTAATCGAGATAGTACAGACTGTAATGCGCATATGTGGAAGTTTATTTTCGTTCGTAAAGAGTTGCGAAAAAGAGTAAAAAAAAAAAAAAAAATCGCCGAATTGACTAATTCGCTAATGTACATATGTATACGTATGTGTAATGTAAACGTGTTGGTGTTGGTTGAGAAAAAGTTTAATTTCATGACCTAATATCTCGTTTCTTAGAAACCAACCGAGAAGAGTCACGTTGTTAAGGTTAAATACGCTACGTGGTAAGATCTTACCGCAGAGATACCTTCTGCTAAAAAAAAAAAAATTATCTCGACAGTCGCTTTAATTACATGCCTCATTCCAGCAGTTGTTGTTGTATCCGGAAGAGGGAAAAAATTTCATTACAGCAACGTGTGTTTCTATTTATTTAAATTTAGCGTGCAGCCTTCGTTTATACTTGCTCATTGAAAATTAGTTACTCGTCGTAATGAATTTTTTTTTTTCTAGAGCGTTTTTAAATTATTTATAGCGATTATTACTATGTGTTGTTCTTGAAGATAACAGCTTTCTTTATCGATTTCTAAACGGTATCTGTTTTGAATACTTGATCCTGCAACGAACATAAATTTAAAATTGGGGGCGAAGCTATGCGCGTTGAGTGTTTGTTTTATCGTATCGCATTATTGTTTAATTTGGTATATAGCGATTGTATGTAGGATGTACGTGTACTTACTTACCACCTGCATAGTGTTTGTTATTGAAAAAAAAAAAAACTCACTTACCTATGAAGTTTTATTGCTCAATCGCAGAAACTCAGTTATCAATCATGTTTCCGGTTTCTAAAAGACCTGGAAAATCTGGAAAAGTCAGAGAATTTTGGAATTTCTGCTGGAAATATTCAAATTTTTTTCAAAGAAAGGATAACTGTTTGTGAGATCGCAAGTACTTTTAGTTTGAAAAGGGAATTTGTTTGCTGTCATGAAATTTATCTAGAATCTATTCGTACCCATGCAACATACACCCCTTCCCTTCACAAGTAGCCCAGAATAATTTGATGTTGAAATGTCGTGTGCTGTGTTAGTTGGAGAATGACTCCGATCGTTATCATTTTTAATATCATAACCTTTACCATCTTGGATTGATGGATTCGAAATGTATGCGATGATTTGCGGCTGCGCCATTTACTACTTCATGTTCACACTATTATCGCTCTATCAAATTTTTGATCGTTATGTGATGAAGGTACAAACACGTATTATGTCATATTAGTTATATAGGTACTGCTCATGCCACGCCACAGTAGACTACTAACGAATGCAGCTTTAGTATGATTTATTGATTTGTAGTTGTTGGAGCAGTAGCATTTTTGCGATAATGTGGTTGATTCTTGTACTTAATGGAGAACTGGTTCTTGTTTTATTTACAATGAAAAGTGTGTTAATATTATATAATAATATGCGTTGAACTTTTGAAGTAGCTGTTATAAGTATCCGGTTGGAAAATTTTTCTGGAAGTAATAAGGTATCATCGAACAATTTTTTTTTACTTTTTTATTATACTGGGCGTGTATAATTGCCGGGATTGTTACACCAAGTGTCGATTACTAGATTTGATTGTTTAGTTCAATTTTGGAGATGAAGGAAAGGAATTTGTTAATTTCGTTTTCATCATCGGGTATGTTTGGATTGGTTACACTTGGCATGATTATATTTCAATATTCACCATTTGCCCAAAATAAGGTATTAATTCAGGTCAAGTACTGAATCTGACTTCATTATCTTATTCAGGTGGTTTGATTTATGCGAAAACGTCACCAACATCACCAACCTAAGTATTGTCCCAAATTTGGGGGTGTGGGCGGCTCCCAGGCCTCAATACGGGTCCGCGAAATTTTGGCGCAGCGTTCTTATCATTTTATATTGATAAATATAGTATATTTCAAAACTCTTTCGTTATAAATTGTTTGGTATTAATATGAAAGTTGCCATCCTACTTAAAATTGACTTTTTTGAACAAAATTGCAATTTTGTTTTTTATATTAAAAGATGGGTCATGAAATTAGTAGAGGAGTGTTTTTCGACTAATTCGAACACGCTGAATACGAATTTGACGCTTATTTTCCGTTCAAACCTCTCGTTCGCATTTCGATCCTTCACCTCCCATGCGCCCATGCCCACAATTCTGTAATTATGTTCTTCGGCTAAATTTTAAAAACGAAATCTGATATGAAATTTTACGCTAAACAACTTTACTTCTATTTATTTTTAGCGTATTAGTCCTTATTTTTGAGCATTTTTCAAGTTTTTGAAAACGGCCCGAATCTCAAAAAAAAATAGAAAAAAATGTCTAAAAATTATAGTTATCAAAACGTATACTTTGGCGAAAAAAAATTAAATGTACCCCCTAGGGTCCGCAGGTGCAGCAATTCGAAATTTTCTTTTATCAATGTCTCCCCCCCGCCCTTTCCGGAAAAAATTGTTGTAAAAATTCATATTGAAAGACCCATCATTCCTCTAAACATTTAAATTAAAATCATAATTTCTCCCCTCAAATATGCGTGAGTAGAGAATTTTTTCCATTTTTTTTAATATTCTGGTCAAGGAAAGGGGGCAGGGGAAATTTTTTGGTGTAAAAAATTTTTTTTATGGATGCCCAATAATGTTTTGTGAACATTTTGAAAATCTGAGATCAAAGACATCGCTATACTTATCGGGAAATACCCTTTATATTTCTATTTTTTTTTTTTTTGAAATAAGCAAGAAACTTGTAACATGAAATTTTTCTCAAAATTTCTTAACAACTTCAATAAAATATAATCAGACTGAATCATGGGGAGTACTTTATTATTTTAAGAATATATTTCTAATTGGTTTCTAATAAAAGCTTTTCCAAAAGTTGAGAGCAAAAATTTCGAGCGTTAGTTTAATTCTCGGAGGGCATCATCAATTTCGTTCGCGGTATCACTATCTTCACGATTTTCATCGTTTTCTCTGTCCTTCAACAGTTCCTTGTCCGAATCTTCGCCGGAATTGACGAAACTGTGGGCACTGGCTTCGCATTCAATTTTTTTTGCAAAGTTCATGTTTTTTCTTACATTTTTCTGGATATCTCACAAGCTACTTGACTTTTATTTTTAATTTTTTTACCAGAAATACTACATCATATACGTTACATTTTGGCGTAAACCGGATCTCTCTAGCATTTTTGAATAAAAAGTTATAAATTTTAGAAAATGACTTCAGATTTTCAAGAAAAAAAATTTCAGATCAGTATATCTTTCCCTCTGCAATGATTAGAGTAGGCAAAACATCATACATACGTGTAACTTGAGTTGCTCTGCTTGTGATACAAAGGCAGTACAATCGAACCGAAACACCCTGTATAAGTAGCCTGCGGAGAGTTTTATGAGACGTTTGATCATTAGAAATGTTTTTTGATAATGAACTTTTTTACTTTATTAAAAGTACATGATTGCTTTTTGTATAATTTTTTTGTTCACGAATCGTTTGAATGTCTTGTAGCTCTTATCAATCAACTATGATCACCTATTGAATAACGTTTTGATATTTTTAGCAGCCTTAGTGTATCATTATACTTGAGGTGAATTTATTGCAAATGAAATGATTCTTCGCTAATTTCTATTTTTCAATTTGAAAAACATTGATCGAATGGTAAAGTGATATGTAATGTGTTCTTGACTCAGGTCATTTAAAATTAACAAATTTGGGAACCAAATCATATTAGCGTAAAATTTAACACCACCCTGTGCTTGTTTGACGTAGTTCGAAGCGTTTCGGAAGGAAAAGAGAGGGAGTGGTTTGTCTAGAATTTCTAATAAACGTTTCGGCACTTAATTCGCTTTCTCCTTTATTACGTGTTAATTATAAAAATATGCGTATGCTTCGTTTAATATTAAGCTTAAAAAATTATCGCGTTGGATTATCACATATTTTACGCGATTATTTTCATTCGAACGAACGTATCGTTTTGTTTAAGAGGACATAAGACGCAATTACGTTTACATCGGTTTAACAACAAATGAAAAAAGTTGGAGGTGGTAGGAGAAATGTAGCTTTTATCGCAGAAACATTTCAAGTACATGTAGTGTAGCCGGTATTATTCAATTAACTGACGAATCCAACGATTAAATTATATTTTATGTGAATTTTTCGACTTCTCTTGTATCAGGAAAATAAGCTTGACACTTCTAGTAGCATTTTTTCACTCGGCGAAATTTTCTACAGTGAAATTCCATTCCATTAAATGATCGTGTTGTTGCTCTTGCTGCTAAGCGTACTTAGTGATGGAAACTAAACAAAAGGTGAATTCGAATATTGCTACCCTTTGCACCCGTAAAAAACCAAAGAAGCCGACGTCAACGAATAAACAAAACCACCTTGCTGCCGGTTAAAGAATGGATAGAAAGTGGAGGAATCTTCTTTGAAGTCTTTCATTTCGGGCGCAAACCAAGCTTTAATCATTTTTTTTCCCTTTCCTCATTCGTTTTAATAGCTCGGTCTCGGTAGAGATGTGATGGCGGACATTTTGCGTTGAAAAAGTCGTTCTCGCTTCAGACAAATTACACGGTAATTATATGAACGTTTAAAACGGTAGTGCTCGAAATTCAAATACTTTTTTAAAGCCGAGTGTTAATCTTTTTTTCTCTCTTTTCGCAGCCTCGAAAAGAGGTCGACGTCGTCATCGTTTCGTCTTCGGCCAAAAAAAAAAAAAAAAACCGTGCTCGATGTGCGTTTTAAAGAAAAACCAGGATGGTTTTCACGTAAATAGGTAGTATAGCTAGGTATAGGTAAGGTTCCTAGTGTTTTTTTTTCCTAACGTGTATACCTATTTGGTTCAGCCAACGTTGCACTGCTTTCTTACTCTGCGTGAGTTGAATTACCTTTCCGCTTTTTTCCCCCTTTTTTCATTGTGTCGCGTCGTTAATGAGCCGGAATTTAGGTTTAATTTGACCACATCATCGCCTTTTTAACGCGTCTTTCGATTTACTTGGCGTTCCAGTGTAGGTGCAATGGGTTTGATGGTCTTCATTAGAGTGTGAAAGCGAAAGATTTGTAGTTGGTGATAATTGAATGTTATAGCCTATTTTAGTCTTCGGTTCTGATGAGATAGACTTGTGTGTTTTTTCACTGGTCTCATTCGATGTCAAAACAACCCAAAAAGTAACTCGGATCTTTTGATTTCGCTCAAAATTTTCTTGCGAGCTCTTTTCGGTGGTCTGGTAAAAAAACATCACCGTCATTTCGGCCTTAACCCTTCATGGAAGTGGGAAGGAGTGTGGCCCTTACACTTTTCGAATAATCACGATTTTTTGTCAAACAGCTCAATTTTGAAGGCTCATATTTTAAGATTGGTTAGATTTGGGAAAAATCCGTTTGCGCGGTTTTATTCGTAATTTAATGTACATTTATAAATTAATACTCAAAATTTTGAAAGCTCAAGTTTGCACTTTTGAGATAAAAGTTCAATTTTTGGTAATGAGCATAACGGTTGAAAGCTGCCATTTAAAACTATGAAGAAATCACCATGAATAGAACGTTTTATGGTGGTTTTAACCAATTAATTTTACAAATGGGATCGCCACACTCGTGGGAGGGGTGAGGGGCACAAAGTTTCTCAATTTCGCTCAAAATTCAAAAAAAAAAAAGGTAAAAGTCAAGTGACGTATTGATTTTTACTAATTCGAGGACGCTGAGTTTATTTTTTTTTGCTTCGACCTTTCTAACCATCTCACCAGCTCTTTTGATATGGCTAAAACTATAAAGAAAAAAATTAAAAAAAAACGAATCGACGCATCGATTGTTACTAATTTGAGGTTGCTGAGCATGAATATTTATTCATTTTTTGGATTCGTCCACTAAGTGCCCCCCCCCCAGCCACGTGGAAAATAATGAAAAAGACGTGTAGTATATCGATTCGTTCTAATTCGGCACCGCTGAGATCGAATATCAATTTATTTTCACGTTCAGACTCGTCCGTACGTTAAACTGACTTTCAAATTACCAAAAATTTGACAAATGTGTGTACAGAAGAGTCGGTTTGAGTTGAATCGATATGCGGCACGTCATTTTCATAATTTTCCAGTATTTTTTAATTTTTCTAGCAGATAGGGGGGGGGGCGCACATGGGAGGCGGATTCAAAAAATAAGCGAATATTCATGCTCATCCATCTCAAATTAATAACAATCGATATGTCAATTCGTTTTTTTCAATTTTTTTGAATTTAACCGTATTGAGGGGGCTGGCAGGGGGAGTTTACATGGGCCGGATAAGAAAAATAAGTCAATAATAAAACTTAACGTCCTCGCATTAGTAGGAATCGATAAATGTCACTTCACTTTCATCTTTTTTTTTTTGAATTTTAACCAAAATGGAGAACCTCTGTGCCTCCAAAGTTGTTCAGATCCCATTTCGAAAATTAATTAGTTAAAACTAGCATAAAAAGTTATATTCATGGTAATTTTTTCAAATTTTTAAATGGTAACTTGTAACCTTAAAAATCGAAGTTTCATCTCAAAAGTTCAAATTTGATCTTTTGAAATTTTGAATCTGCATTGAAGTACCATCAAAACTGCCCAAACAGATTTATCTCGAGTCTAACCAATCTTGAAATACGAGTCTTCGAAATTCAACTGTCTTGACAAAATTCGTAAATTATCGAAAAATATTTACAATTTAATTTGAATTATAATTATATGTATTATGTGTGTAAGAGTTGGTGCTGAGGACACGACGGGCTGAAGCTCCGAAACGGATTAATCTAACGATGAGTAGCAATAGGTATTCACGACTTTATTGTCCATCTCTGGCCGGTGCCAAGAGGCCTGCCAAACCAACTGTTGGGTTGCTTCCGACGAGGTCGACTTAGTCTAACCTGGTACACCCAGCAGTACCAGCCTAACGAGATACCCTTCAGGGTCAATTAGCATCGTCTTGACGCCCTGAGCACCGATGTGAACCTGCAGGGACCACATTATCGCCTGTGAGTGCTCGTCACAGCTCACTGTATAGTGATTACCCCTAGAGTAGCCATACCACAGGCTACTCGCCAGTAAGACGTGTACGATCGTATTTCCCTAATTAAACCTAAGTCACCAACACTACCTAGGTGCATCGCATGCACCTTGGTCAATAAGCAAATACATATATAGTAAAACTAATTACGAAAGTACTCAGTGTGTACCACTCACCAGTTAACGTAACACAACACAAGTGCCAACTATCGTAAAAAAACACAATAACACCACCGGTTTCAACCAATGTGAACTTATGTAATAGTGCATGCCTTCTCGGCAATGATATCATATCGTAGATCACCACCCCCGCACGGCTATGCAGCTTCCCTTAGCAATTAACGGTGAAACAGGTTGCTCGCGCATAAGCAAGAAAAACACAACCACTCATTCGTACATCGCATCGTACAAATCAAACTACGCAGCATAGAGCCCCAAAAAAACTATTGCATATTCGAAAATTGTAACGGTTACCCCGCCCCCTCCTCCTCTTTGAATGGTCAACACCGACGTGACGGTGATATTTCACTGGACAACCGAGAGGAACTCGCAAGAAAATCTTGAGCAAAAGCGAAAAACCTGAATCACTTTTTGGGTCGTTTTAACATGGAATGAGCCAGTAGCTACTAGACTACAAAATGTGCAGTTTTTTTACGAAATTTTTTTCCATTATTTATTACTGGTATCTCGGTGAAATTCTTCGTAATATCTATGACTAATTTTTCTTTCTCTCTTTCTTTCTTTCTTTTTTACGTCGAGTTTTTAATTTGACCGAGTACATAAGTAATACGATCTAAATAAACAGCTATGTGTAGTTACTAGTTATCTCGAATTGATATAACGATATGAGTTTATAATATGAGTCATTTTATTTTCTATTTTGACTTCGCGCTGAAGGTAAATTCTTTGCTACTTTGTTTATCTAGAATTCTTTTTTCGCGATAACACGAATCGATAAACACTTCGAAGCTGAAAAAAAAAAACAACGATTAAAGGGAGAAGACGAGGATTGGCAAAATAAAACAATCTGCTGTGGTATTACTGGCATACCTATTTTTAATGCATTGATACTTCGGATGGTCGGATGAGAACTAGGTCTTAACAACGTTGTCGGATTGTTGTGTCTTAATTACTGTTACAAAAATCGTATGCGTTAAAAGCGTATCGTTGTAATTATGAATTATCTGTCATGTATTACAAATTATTCAACAAAATTGACCTCACAGTTGCCCACGTATAATACATACGACTACTTATAGTCAAATCATTCGCATGAGTTAGTTCGTTGGCCAGAAAAGAGGAATGTATCGTTTATTTGTTGTTCGTACTCGTATATACTTAATCAACTTGTAAACATTTAAAATACCGAATACTGCGTGTTTCCGGATTCCTTCCAAGTTCGTATAATTAATTTTTTCGATCGTCGTGTCGTCTTTATTGAATGAAAATACCGCCAGTGGTGGTCAGTTCAATGGCTCTTCTGATGATACTTCGACGTACTAAATGAACCGATTAGGTGGTATGTACATACGTAAGAGCGACTAACGCAAGTACAGGGTGAAATGAAACGAAAGGTATCTAGAAAACAATGTTTCGAAAAATTTTTGGCCAACGTTCAATGCTGCTTTATGCTCGAGGTATTTTATTGGACGACGCCGACGTGTGTATTGGAAATGCGTTCGTTAAATTACCTATTTTTGTATCTCGAATAGCGAACGAATTAAAATTTGACATGCGTCGAAATACGTATAGGTCGTGAAACGAATAAAAGAATATGGATACGGTGGTGGCCTCTCTTTAGATGTGATTATGGTACCTTTGAAAATGTCATATGCAATGAAACGACTCGATTATTGAGTGGAATTGAAGTGTTTGATTTGTAGCTTCGAGATGAAGCAAAAAAAAGGAAGCAATGTTACCCATTGGAAAACGTTTTACCTCTTCCAATATGTTGAGTGGAGTTTTTGAAAATTGTTTTCGTTTAGTTTTGGTGGTTTTTCGATGGAATTGACGCGTTATATTTTGATAATTATAAAAATAGGCGAATGATGTGTGTTTTGTAAGCCATCGCTGAAGATTTCACGTAGCAGAGGGGGGCTCTCTAAATGTAATGTGTTGGTATCTCTATATGGTGTACTTGGCCTATTAGATAAGTTCATTTTGTAACTAATGGGTGATATGTGTCTCGTATACAACAGAATTAAACGCTAAACGATACTGTACCGGTGCAAATATCATCTTCGATGATAAATAGACCGAGAATAAATCATCGAGTATATAGGTATAAAATGTACCATGCATTATTCATATTTTCTCGCTATACTGTAGGTAGAGGTACGTGTGCTTGTAGTATTATTTTACATTGCGTCGTCGTCGTCGTCGTCGTCGTTTATCGAGCCATCGAAGTACCTGGCACCTCCACCTGTACCTATACCTATAGATTATTTGAAATCTCAATCGGTGAATTTATGTGCGTATATACCAAGTATAGCTTCGTTCACTTGTTCGCTTCTCGAAAGATATACGCTTATGTATACTACAGTGCTAGTTTAATGGAGCATTCTAAGTCTATACCTACGTTTGTTGAACTGGAATTATGTCGTAACGAAAGTAAACAGCAACAAAGGTATCGTAGCTAGTTACGTGCTGCATGATGCGTTTGTTTAAAGATAGGTGAGAATATGTGAAATTAGGTTTAGAAATGGCATAAATTTATTTCCCTTTTGATTATCGCCAGATACGAATTGAAGTGTTTTTGGTTGCGCTGTAAGTGTAGTAAAGCGTAGTCATTTTAGCATATTTTAGTTTGTCGCGATGCTGGAAATCGCTCGCAACCTGTACATGGTGTTGGTGTACCTGCCAAATGAACTTTTTCTTCAGTGTCTTATTAAACCAGACGGGTTGCTTTATGCTTAACGGCAGTTGGCGCGTGGAATTGGTTTATTGCGATGCGAGAACTGGCTGCTAAGCTTCAAAGATTGGGGACCGGAAAATAGGCATTTTCACGTATTTCTTTAAGCTCTACCCTACACTCAAAAATATAGCTTAAAAATGCATACTTCTTGTTTCCTTTTTTTTTCACCTTTTCCTCCTTTCAACTGTGTCAGGTATAAATTTTTAAAGAGCTCCCCGAAATTTTCAACGAGCAGTTATACGTCAAGAATACACTTTCACCACACCCCAGCATGTGAATAGGAATTGAAAAGAGCAAGTTCCTCCTTTCGATTCCTCTTGTGACATGAAGCCCCAACTTGGTATCGCGTTCATGACGTTGAGCATTTGCAAACTGTGCGATGTGGTGGCGTATTTGTTTGGAATAGTCCTGTATACGAGGTATGTCAATTAATTACGCGGAAAAACTTTATTATACAAAAAGTTATGAATATTATTGGTTACAAAGTTTATCACCCTCAAAGTAGTCGCCCCTAGCTTGAATGCGCTTTTCCATTCGGCGTTTCCACTTTTGAAAGCGCCCAGAGAACGCTTCTTTTGAAATCAGTTTTAAGGCGTCGATTTCTTTATCCTTTCAATGGGTTTTTCAAAGATCCGGTGAGTATGGGGAATGTTCCATTGCAATCGTACTGTTTTTTGATAAAAAAATCACGAATTTTATGAGCCGTATGAACAGGTGCATTGTCCTGATGAAAGATCCACGAATTGTTTTTCCATAATTCGGATCTTACTCTGCGTATCCGTTCTCTAAGCCTTTTTGAGGATAGCGAATATCAATCAGCATTTACTGTACACCTTTGAGAGACAAACTCTGTATGAACAATGCCTTAACAGTCAAAAAACACCACTAACATTGTCTTCATTTGACTTTTCGACATTCGCGCTTTTTTTGGGTCTGGGCTCTCCCTCTCTAATCTACTGCAATTCGAATATCCAAGACTCATCACACGTGATAACCCGATCTAAAATATTTTTGGAATCGATTGAATTTTACCAAACCTGACAAGCATCAATGCGACGTTGTTTCTGTTCAACAGAAAGGTTTTTTGGGACAAGCTTTGTAAAAATTTTAGCAAATGCAAATCATCTCTTATTATCAAACGAATGGTTTCACGATTGATATTCAAGGCATCTGAGAGGTCTCTAGTGGACAATCGACGATCAGAATCAGGCATTTTTCGCACACTTCGACATTTGAAGGCGTTTGAATTTCAACCTGACGTCTCGGTCCTTCGTCGTCATTTATGTCTCCCCTGTCTCGTTTGAAACGTTTATAATCTACATATAAACTGATGTTTTTTTCATGCCATCATTTTTAAAAGCATTCTCGACATTTTATAAAATTTCATTACCCGATTTGCCGGATTTAACAAGAAACTTGATGATCGTTCTTTGCTCTTTCAATACTTCGTAAGACATTTTTCGACGTACGCTACTTTCGGCACTCTAATCAAAACGCTTTCACTCATCGTAAAATTATTGAATCTTATCAAATTTTCAACGAGCAACCATTTAATATTCATACTATCGAATGTAGTTTAGTGAGGTTTCCAGAACTGATAGGTCAAGTAAAATCAATTATTCCGCGTGATTGATTGTCACACCTCGTACAAGTTGGCCTGAGCCACTTCGGGTCCGTGAAATCCCTGTAACACAAAAATATTTAGGAGTTTAGCATATGGTAAAAGCCTGATTGGTCTACATTCAAAAAAAAACGTTGAGCGTAAGGTTAAACGTAGTCGTTTAACCCCATGTTTACTTCATGCCAACTATGGTGGTGAGAGTTGATGGTGAAGAATCTGAAGATTTTCAAGTGGAGCAGGGGATTGGACTGGTGATGCTTCTATTGGAGGAAGAAGAATCTCTAATCTGCGATATGCAGACAATACCACCTTGATTGCTGCGGATGAAGAAGAAATGGTGGAGCTCGTCAGCCTGGTGAAGATAGACAGCGAAAAACTTGGACTTCGTATTAATGCATGAAAAACGAAAGTCATGGTGGTAGATCGGGCCAAGTATCTTCCAGTTTCTACAGCTCTGAGCGAATATGAAAAGGTCAATGCTTTTGTATATTTAGGCTCCATCATCGAAGCAGATGGAGGCTTGTCGGCAGAAATACGGCACCGAATCGCTCCAAGCAAATCAGCTATGACCAAACTGCGTAATATCACATGTAATAAGAAAATCTCCACAAAGACAAGGAAGAGAATGGCGCGGAAACATGGACATATAAAGCGGATGATAAAAGAAGAATCGACGCCACTATGTGTTTGGACATTGCTTTATCAATAACTCGTCCCATCATCATTCACAAATAGGTCACAATTACTTCCTAATTAAAGCAACAGGTGATGAAAAGGAAGAACACATCTTCAACATTCATCATATCACTCTATTTCTGATGAAAAAAACAAGGATTTGCTCAAAATCGAAAATGAACCACTGGAGCCGTGGAATAGAAAACATAAAAAAATTCAACCATTTTACAGAAGTTGCAATAAAATATTGGCGAAACACTGTACAAATCTGAACATGGATTTCTATTCTACTACTTATCACTATAAACTAACATTATTAATCTGAATTATATTATTATTCTTATTCTTCGAATAAAATGCAATTCATTTTTGCATCTTGTTATCCAATTAAGCTACTCCGCAACGACTAGAGCACCTTCTTAACTAAAAAGTTCTAATAATGGTTAACTACCGAAAGTGTGAGAAGCACGTGTATTTTTGCTCCAGAGTAATTGTCGTATTAAGGGAAAATAACCGGATCTAACTAGTTATTTCATGAAAATAACCACAGGTCAAGCGGAAACTTCTCGTTACAAAGGTAGCCTAACCAATCTCCTGGTTAGTATTTTTTGGGCAAAAGAATTTTTCCATTTTTTTCTCGTTTGAAAGTTGATAATCGAATAGAATTAAGCACAGTGCGAAGAATAACATTAATTTGAATTAATAGAACAGTCGAATGCATTTAAAAATATGCTCAATGGGAATCGTTTCTGTTTTTATGAGATTTCAGTCATGTCGGTTCCTTCAGAAGTTTCTGCAGGATTTCTCGAAAATGACTGAACGAAATTCGACGAATTTTATGAGGTAAAAATACGTAAGCGTAAAAAATATGTATTTTTCGTATGTACTAAGAGATATTTCAATCGAAGTTTTTTTCTACGATGGATTCATTTAAGAACACAAATATGCGCGTATGTTTGCGAAGGTACTTGAACGAAGAATGTGGTCAATACGTTGGAGTGTTGGTGTGTACAGTAGTGTGCCATTATTTGGCATAAACGTATTTATCTTATTAATGGAGGGCACACCCGATGAATGCGCGTATTTTTCATTTTTAATGCGCCAGAACAACTTTCACCTATCATGTGAGGTAATTTTTTTTCTCTTCGTTTATTTTCATACGTCACGTCGTGTCCGTTATCCACTTATTTTCGTAGGGGTAGGATTTCATGAAATGTATCATTTGAGAATAAATAGGTTTTAAAAAAATTAAGAATAATCGTACTTATTTTGTTGAATGTATAAAGCCTGACCCATAAAGTCTGAGAATGACTTGCGCCTTAAAGTACAACTAATTAGCGATTCGTGGAGGAGTGAACGATTGCCGAAAGTCTATTCCTGTCCGAGATATGAATTTTTTACAAACACTGTATAGTTTTACGTTTTACTCCTACAGATTTGAACTTTCTAGCCCATTTTGCAACCGAGATACTGCGTTTCTAAATTGAAACTTTTTTTGAAATTTAACGACATTTAAGAAAAAACAACAAACCCATTTAGACGTTTACACATGTTGTGTCACGCGATCAGCTGTAGCATTGTAGCAAGACTAGTTTTCAACCTAGACGTCTTGGTGACCATTCTTTGTGACGAGAAATGAACACACTACAAGCTTATTTGTGGTTCTCCCCTTTGCACTAAGGTGTGGTTTCTTTATTCCTTGTTGTGTAATGACAATCCAGATTATAATGATTTTGTTCTATTGCACCAAGGTTTTTTGCTCAAAATTCGAATGTGTAAGCGAATTAGAGTAATGCTAGTGAATCATGACTCAAAGGTACCCACTGGAGAAGCATAGGTACAGTTCCTTCTATATCACATATAAATGCCATGTAGTAGTTTAACTACTGTCAACTGGGTGGAGAGGGGATGTGTGCTGAATTTCTCTGTTTTTTTTTTCTTTTAAAAAAGAATTTTTATGTTGAGGGGTTAGGTCAAACTCGGAAACTTCCCCTCCCATATTTACGCCACTGAGTGCCAAAAATGTGCCATATAAGTATCCCCTTAGAAGCCTGTTTGGGTTTTAGGCTTAGTTTATTTATTTATTTATTCATTTATCAGTTTATAATTACATTGGTAATATCACACCTGCCTGTGACGCAGACTTCGTAGAATTAAGGACCGGATTAACCTCGTATATATGGTACGGGCAGACGCGAGGTCAAATGTGATAGCCGATTTCATCCCCATTTTCCCCAAAGGTAGCGCTGTATAGGCGTCTAGAAATTCAACAAATAAGCAATTCTAAAATTTTAATCTGACCATCAATTCAGTTGGCAGACCTTACAGACAAAAATTTTTCCTACACATTTTGTACTGCATAGAACACACGGTAGGCTTGGACCTATCCGGGCACTCAGCGAGCGCGTGTCTCTTCTTTCCGCAACGCTTGCAAGCCGTAGCAGTCCGCGGACAGCTTCTACCCGCGTGTCTGAACCATAGATACCAGGCACCCTGAGACAACATGGCGTAGTTTACAACGCGGCAATCGTGTCAGCCTACGGAAAAACATCGAAGACCCTCGTTGTGCCATAGCTTGAACGAACCAGCTTCAAAACTATTTGCACCCCTGAAGTCCGCAAGGTAACTTAAATTTGGATTAAACAGGACATCAGCAATGTTGTTTTCAAGAAGCTCCTCTCGAACATCGTGAATCTTAATTCGTGGCAATCGATCTTGAATGCACTGCGCCTGAAATCCAGCCTAGGCGAGTTTCGACCACACCACCGACAACTTGTCCCTGGACGCGTGCTAAAGTTATTCGACATTGTGAGGCGTTCCTTCTTTGAATCGATAGTTCTCTCCAACTCAGTCCTGAAAGACTTCACCTTTTCTGGCTCAGAAGCGTTCACGAGGACCAGCTTTCTATCTTGCTTAGCCTTAGCGAGGGTGACCGCGTTCGCAACCGAACTCTTGGACGCGACCCACCAGCCTCTGGCTATCAGCTCAGCCGCAACTACTCCAGCAAACGATCACTTCCCAACGTTGCCGGTGAATGCGGGCAGTTGGCCGCTGGTAACAAAGGGAATCTCAGAAGCCCGAACGATTTTCTCCTCGCGGCGACCACTTTGTCGAGGAATCTCCACCAACCGAAACTCCTGCGCACTGAGGCCGCGTCACCGGTTTCATCACTCTGTTCCACATTGACTTTTTC
Organism: Ferrisia virgata; assembly: GCA_900060175.1. NCBI lineage: Eukaryota > Metazoa > Arthropoda > Insecta > Hemiptera > Pseudococcidae > Ferrisia > Ferrisia virgata. Next base: position 7,607 of record FIZR01024219.1, on the reverse strand, counting down.
CATCGCCGCTCCTCCTTCCCCGCCGCCATAGCTGGGCGTTCCACCGACAACGTTGGCTGAGGAGCGTTTGCCATCGCGCGCTACCGGGACGATTTCACTCCTCCGTCGTGTTGCAATCTCGGCGAGTCCAACGATTGCGCTGGCCAGGTTGGCAGCGTAGTCCATCTTGCGTTATGTGTTCGGTTCGCGAAGAGCACAAACGTACTCTTCGTCTGTTATTTCACCTCTGTTCAGCCGAGCAGTGAAATCACTCACGGTACGCGTCTTCCTTTCGCCTTCGGGCTGAGTCAGCACTACCGACGGACCGATAGGCTGTCTCTCCGAAGAGGCCTTCAGCCTTCGAGGTACAAGTGGTACCCGCGTCTGTGTCATTGAATGGTGGTTTCGTCGTCGTGTTGTCTGCCGACCGGGCATCTTTTTGTCCCAAACTAGTCTCGCACGTATCCCCCATACGAGAGCTCATCCGCGAGCTAGATACCTAAAGCGCCAGAGGAAACACGCTGAGATGACGAAGCGCCTTAAGAATTCGTGCCGCTACTGACCTATCTGCGTAATCTTACCAGTAAGTAAGTAACTTCTTCCGAACTTAATTTTATTCTGGCGGCATCGGCGATCGCATGCGTTCCTTGCGATTTAAGTTGATTTAATGAAAGAAATTCGAGCTCGTTACATTGATACTTTATTCGATACGTTTTCTTTTATCGACGTAAAGAAAAGGGATAGAAAAATCGCAATATGTCTTAATTTTTAATGCGAACGTACGGGTGAACTGCAAATTAAGACCTGTTAAACAAAAATGAAGCTTTCGACATAGGTACTCGAATGTTCGTTTTTTCCCATCTCCTTCGTCGTTTTTCTGCTGCTGTGATGTCGTAAAAAACAAAAAAAAAAAAATTGAAAACTTTCGAGTGCTTGGTTGTTTATCTCTCACGTGTGTCGCAGATATTCACATGAGCGAGAAATTTTCGTATCGCTATGCAGTACGTAGCTAAGCTTCGTACACAAATACCTACACAAATTACATTTATACCTCAGATAAGAGAGTGGATTATTAGTGCTTTCTTTGTGAAAGAAATATTAGACAGTAAGTCTACGTAATAAGTATATAATGCGATATGCGCGAAAAATAGCTTAATGGATTTTTACAACAAGGAGCCACTCTGGCTTGTTTTTTCAATTCATTTAATAAAAAAAACCTACGGTATTCTGTGTAGATATCTAACCCGCAGCTGTTTTAAGTGTAAATACTCGTCGACGACGATTATTACATTACTCGAAAAGAATAAGAAGAAGAAGAAGGTAAATAATAAATAGATAAAAATCCCCTCTTTCGGGCTGCCAATAATAACGAAGAAGACAAAAAAAAAAAAAACACAACGTCGAACGATGAAATTTAGCTAAGTAATTTTTAGCCCCTCTTTCGTCAGCTTTCTCAATGGCAATTAGCGTTACTTTAGAGGAGTTGGCTGTCGATTGAGATTTCGTTTTACGTAGCGAGCGTGGCGCGCATAGCTATAGCTGCTAGCTGCTTTGGCGTGAAGAACCGAGACGATTATAATATTCATACCGCGAGAGGCGAGACTTTTGAATTATTCAAAAAATTAAGACCCCTTTTGTACATAAAAGTTAGCGACTTGAGATGTTTCGTATACTCTTGTTATCGAGTGTAAGAGAAAGACGAGCAGCAGGAGTAAAGGTATAGAGGTGAAGATTGTATGTCAAAACCAAGTACACAAAGGACTACGATTACCATTTTTTTTTTTTTTTATTGTTGATCTTTACGACACCCGTTTCATTGTTAGGTTTATTTTCTTCCCTTGTTATGAAGGTGTCGTTTTTTCTTTTTTCTTTTTTTTTTTTTTTTTTTTTGTGGGGGATTTTTTTTTTTTTTTTTTTTTTTTTTTTTTTTTTTTAGTCGGCGATATTTTTTTCCTACTATCGAACAACGAACCTCTTCATTGAAGCGTTTTCGATTAGTATTCTGTTAGGATGGGATGATGTTTTTGAGATATCGTCTGATTGTATTTAGTATGTGGTATTTTCTTAGTTGTTGTCAAAAATTACACTTTTTTTTTTTTGGTTTAAAATTCAACGCATTGTACGGGTGTAACTCTGCTTCTATCATCGCTCGGGTAAAAGCTAAAAAAGTTGACATATTTTAAGAATCCTCATGAAAAACTGAAGCTTTTTATCGGAACCATTTTTCAATTGTTTGATTGCCAATGTAAAAAAATTCGTTTCAAAATTTAATTTATAAAAATAAATTTTTCCAATTTTCAAATTTTTGGAATACCTGAACTTCTTTTTGGTGTAGTATCACCCCAGTAAGAAGCTTCGTGACCGTCTGTTCGCCTTCTGTCACCTTGGGCTAGTTACTTGGAACCACAACTCCCTCCATCGTTCCAGATTATGTGCACTCTTGACTCATTTGGGAAACCTCATGCTCAAGGCTTTCCGAATGGAGTCAGTCCATCTTGGGGAAACAACGAAAGTACCATCCCATGAAAACCAGGAATATCTGAACAGACAGTAATATATTAGAAAGAAGACTGTGCTCGCGAGTATTGAAAAATCAGTCGATTACGAGTAATTTGATGTATTGAATACCATCAGTGGCGTACCCAGGGGAGCCCCTCCTGAGCGTGAAAAAATTGAAATTTTTTTACATTTACGCATCGATACTTTTGGAAAAGTAATTGAATGAAAAAATTACGATGTATTGCTAAAAAAAATTCAATCGCTATTCTTGACAATATTTAATTAATAACTAAAAATCAAGGTGTTAGAGCCCAAAACTGGGCTCTGATCTCTTCGTTGTTTTCTTATGGGAGGAACCTGACCACTGAGGCTTCATTTCTTATTCTTTTGGGAATTGCAGACTCCGATAGTGTCGGATTGTGCAGCTTGTGGTGAAGAAAACAATTATGTGGTCGAAGCACAATCGGAGACCTCGATGTCTTGCTGAAAAATAATATTTATTGTAATTGCCACAATCAAAAAACTTCAAATTTCGATTCAGGTATATATTATTTTTCTAATTCTTTCTGGTAACTCTTATTAATGATATACTCACTGAAGACCCAGGAATAACATTTACAGCAGTAGACTACAAATATCGACATTTTCATGATATTTTCAAGATTTTTAATATTTAAAAATATCGATATTATATCGTAATCTCGATATCGTTGCGATCACTAGTTTAACCTGATACCGATTTTACAGATCTGTATTCTTCATCTCTAATTCAAACATTTCTACTCCTTTTCTTTTCAAAAAAATATAAAAAATATATAAAAATAAATTTACAAATACATATAATTTTAAAGCCATGGGTCACGTCAGTTATTCCTTATAGCTAAATCTCCAGTAATGGCAATAATCGACCCAGGCTTTGAAAAATTTGTTTTATTTTTTTTTAAATCATCTATAAGATTTTTATCTATCATACTGTACACTTTATCATTTTTTTCGAGTTTTGAATCGGTTTCTATAAGATAGTCAATGATTTCTTCGAGGGAAGATGGATTGACGCGTAGCTCCTGCGCATAGTGGCTGAGCCCATTTTTGTTGTCTCTCCATTTCGTAAAATGTGTTCTGGCTTTTTCACTTAGCTCGGCGAGTGGTTTCCGTTTGGTAGTCGTAACAAATATTATTTCACGTTCTCCTGGTCTTTTAATTGATGACTTCGGCTTTTGTTTGTGTTCCACTAACGTACTGAATGCTTCCCCAATAATAATTGAATTGAAAATCAACCGGTATGATAGGAGACTTTGAACATTCTTTTCTAACGTTTCCATGCGTTCTGAAATCTGTATGAACGAGAAAAAACATCGCTATTCTAATATTCATTTTTATTTTTTGAAATCTCGACTGCAAAATCTTATAAATAAACCGGTAGGTAGGTCTTTTTTGAATCTGTTAAGAAAGAATTTCGGCTGCCGCAGCTACGTTATATGTAGGTATACGGAAAATACGTGAAAAAAATCTCTGGTTGTTTTATAAACCCCTGTCTACTTTCTTTACCCTGGTCTTCTGTACAGGCTGCTAACGTAACGTTTTGACATAGTTTCTCTCATGACATAAAACACAACATAGCAGCTCGCACACGATGCGATAGTACGATACCTATATACTTAGGTTATATCGCGCATTTTCATCACTCTTTCTCGCGTACCCGTACCCCCTTCGTCGCCGTTGCGATGCTGCCAACGAAGACGACTCGCAGCTTCCGTAAAATAAATAGAAAGCCATTTATCTGAAAAAAAAAAAAAAAAAAAAGGGTCACATATACAATATATATCTATGTATTTTGAAGAAACGCGTCAAATCTCTCACTTTTAACGTGTATAATACGTACGTAGAAAGAAGGGCGACTCGACATGAAAAAAAAGCCTACCTGTTCGTCGCGTCGCACCTCGACATCAGCTTCTCGTGCTGCTCCTGCCCAACCAAACCCATCATTGTCTTCCTCGAATAGGTGCTTTTCTCGTAAACTGTAGAGGAGGCCAGGGTATGACCGAAAGGGTATTCGAGTTTATCTTACCGAATGTCGTGCTTTTGTTTCAAAAATGATGTCATTTTTATTCAAAGCACGAAATTCGTTACCCCAAACAGGCTGAGAGACGCGTAACAGCGATGGCTATATCTAAGAAGCGTGTGCGCTTCTACTACTGACCTAACTATCGAAAAATTTATGAGAAAACGAAAGAAAACCTCGTCGGTTGATGATACCTCGCCGCAAGATGCGGTATTATTTTTCAATTTTTTGCTCTCCCTTTTCGAGAAGATTTCGGTCGGGTCGGCGACGTCGTCGTATTTTGCGTAAAATGAATTCTATCGGTTTGAAAGTTGATCCGGTAAAGGTCGTCGAAAGATTTTTCTGCTCCTTTTCCGCGCCACACAGCATGGTGGCCTTTTCTTCGACGTTTATTTACGGTCATTTTGAAATTCGTATGTGTATGGGGGAGGTAATGAGGACTGTGATTCGAACAATGGTGCGGATGATTTCAGACTACGCCTCAAGAATATCGTATGTTTTCGTATTCGAAAAAAAATGCGTACATTTTTGTAGATTCCTCTGCTATCTCATCGAGCACGCTTGTTGCTTTGATATTTTTGGTTATAGTTCCCATTTCGAGCTTCTAAAAATTACGATCATTAATAAGTACTTACCTCATCCGCCAAAATACTTTTTTTTTTTGTATCTAATTTTTAGCTACTGCTATTAATCCTCGCGTCGATATAATGCCACGTATTACTGTACCTAATACCTGTATAGATATCGCCCAATCGAATGCCCCTGGAGGAGCGCAATTGCAATGAGAATCGGACGCATTTGCGACCACGAGGTCCCCCTTGTACATTATTACTTCTTATGTAATTGAATTAAGAGCAACGATACAATCCGCACAGAAGGTTTTTCAAAAATGGTTTGACTTCTCTTGCTTGTGAAGAAAGCTCTCTCATGTAGGTTTCCCTAGTCGACTTGTTCTTTGAATTGAACGATGAGGGGGGAGGGGTGCGAAGTTTTTATTCGACTGTTTCCTTCTTTTGGACGTTTTTCTGTGTTCTTAAAAAGGCTCATTTACAGGATCATCATTTATGGGTATCAGTGCCATTATCATCAATATTTATATCGTGATCGCTTGATACCAAATGTCATGGAGCTGAATAAATGTGCGACCAAATTTCAAATAATTATCTTAATAAAAGGCTCGTGTCCTCCCCCTCCCCCCAGGTTTTTATTCACTTCGTAATAAAAATTAGGATTTCAACCGCCAGCTCAATTAGGAAAGGAGATAAGTATATGAGGCGTGATCTTTTTTCAATGTCTAAAAGGAGTAGTAAAAAGCGTTACATTTGTAACTCGCTCAAAAAACCACAATTCCCGGGGTTGTGTAGGTGTGCGAGGGGTCTAAAAATACGAAACCTCTCAGCAGGCACATCCATGATTCCTACCAACTAAATGTCAACTTGTTAGTCCAATTCGGAGGGGTGATGAAAGAGGAACAACTCTCTTTCAAGGTCAAAAAGGAAAAACCTCCTTTCTCTTCTCCTCTTCTCCTAATTGGCTTGGGAGCTGATTTTTTTATATATTTTCAAAATTCATTTTCTTCACCGATTGAAGGTTCGATTAGTTTAAAAACGAATAATTTCTGTGACTTTTACCTTTTGGTATCCCCTTAGGGTGGGTTAAATTTTACTTTTTTTAGAAGTATACAAATGGCGAGGTCACGATGGTTGCAAAATAACCTCAAAAGAATGTGGTAAAAATTTCAGCTTCCTAACTAAATTTTTTGAATTTACAAAAATTACTCAGAGTTCAAAAATTCTCACAAAATTGAATGAAAAATTAAAAAAAAAAATAGATTTATTATACGTATTTGATTTCAAAATGATCATTGTTGGAAAATTTTTTCCATTTCACTTTTTTCAAAGGTTTTCTAAAAATGCCACTTTTTGACTTTTTTCCTGGGACACCACGAAGGAGATTTTTTTTAGAAGCGTTTGCCTAAAATACATTTACGATATAAATTTTAGGTGGTCAAACGCAAAATTTCAAATCTATCCCTCCCCCCCCCTCGAAGATTTTTCGGGGTCACTCCAAAAGGCTTTTTTCGAAAAAAAAAAATCATCCCAAAGGACACATTTCATCTATTGTAGACTCGCAAAAGCAATTTTTAATTTTTGTTTCTCTTTTTTGAACCATTTATTCTGTATTTTTATATGCTAGATTACGAATTGAGAACCCCTGAAAAGGGCAAAAGTGGGGAAAACGGATCTTTTATAAACGAAGATAAGTGTGCTCGGTCTATTTTACAAAGAATTCACTGAAAAAAATTTTTTTAATGGTGTAAAAAAATTCTTGAAAAAACACGAATAGACCATTCTTTATGTACCCCTGAAAAATCGGCTATAGGGCATAAAATTTTAATTTTGCATCTAGTCATCTGAGTTTGATGTCTTGAATTCGTTTCGGGGAGGCATTCATCAAAGAAAGTTTTCGTTCGCAGTGTTTCAAAACAAACAGTGACATTCTTCAAAAACTCTTGAAAAAAGGTGAAATGGTAGAAATTTCCTAACATTGATCATTTTCAGGTCTGTAATGTATAATAATTCCATTTTTGGAAGTCTTTGAAAATTTTCAAACCAGAAGTGAGTTTTGCAAGTTTGAAAAGTTGTATTGAAGAGCTGAAGTCTTTACCACATCTTTTTGAGGTCATTTCGCAACTGTTGTGACCCCACAGTGTGCAGATTTCCAAAAAGAGCAAAATTCGACTCACTCCAGTGTACCCTTCTTGATGCCATTCCTCTGAATTTGGGCATAACTAATTTTGACCCATGGTTTGATAAGTGACTGATAACTTACCTCAGCAAACCCTTATCTACATATTAATGTAATTATTTTTGTTCTTTTTGATAATTTTAAATTGCTTTGTTTGAAATCCATGATGATACACGTGTCATTACGTGATGTGGCATTCATCGTCGTTGTTCGAATTGTTAGTGGTTCGGTTAAAATTTGACTTCGAAATCGATCATTTAAAAAAAAAAAAAAAAAAAACGCCGCTGCCACATTTTATTGTTTTTTTTTCTATAGAAAA
>FIZR01024217.1:0-65021 GCA_900060175.1 Ferrisia virgata | reverse complement strand
AAATATTTACCCCTCAAAGGTTGCCTCGATTTTGGACTCAAAAAATACTCAAAAAGTGAAAAAAAAAATTTTATATACTCATTTTTAAGGCCGGGCTTGAAAAAGTCTTAGAATGTAGCGGTCCGCAAAATGTATGGTGCATCTATATAGGTATATATTTATATTTCTGCAAAAACAGTCGAATAAATTCAAAACGTTGAAATCGTTTCTTGAGTATAAAACTTATTTTTATGATAAACGAATTAGCTAAATTTAGCCATTAGCATGGTAACAAAAAAATCAACAATTTTTTCTTTTTTAGATTTCCATCTGTTTTAAACTAATATTTTTTAATGCTTAATGTTATTTACTTTTTTTTTCTCTTTTTCGTTAACTAGATGGTAAGTCGCCTGTTACATTAGATTCCATATTTTTCGCTGTCATCGTTGACTCTCTTGTTTCATACTGGTAGTTTGCAGTCGGTTATTTTATATTTTAATCTGCTTAACTCGAGTATAGTCTATAGATTTTTTGTGCCGAGTTAGCATTCGTTTATTTTATTATTAAGTTAAATTTTCTCAACACCGATGTTTAGGTACGTGCTGCCAAGTGCCAAGAAAATCAGTTAAAAACTTTAAGAGTTTAGTTTTTACTTTACACTAACGAATTTGCTCCGAATTAAGTACTTTTTCTGATTACGAGCGAGAAAATTTTCTAGATAATCGTATCGTAGAGGAAAACCATTGTCGAGATTTTGCTATTTAGAGGTATAGTTGGTATACTAGGTATAGAGAGAGATATATTGAAAATGAACTTACGAAAAACCAGCCTCGCGTCGTGTCGTGAAAATTTCTCATCATTAGCCTTACTTTTGTTTTTTCTTTTCTTTTTTACTTCAATGCAGGTATCACACACATCTTGCCCAGGTACCTTTACTTACTATTTAGATATGGGTACGGTACGATACAGTACAGTACAGTACATTATAAAAGCTTAAACGGAAACTAGAATAGGAACGCATTTTAATTAAATTTACGCTAAAATTACCTCCCTCGGTGTAATTTGTAAATGAACAATACGTAGCCGGTTGAATATGGTGTAAATTTCGTATCATATATTTAACCATAACTTTTGTTCAAACGCGCGTACATTTTCTACGAATAGTACCTATTCTGTATGAAATTACCTACATGTTGGGTACGTATTACTTGCAAAGTATACGCGAAGATTACATGATTAAATAGTTTACCGTGAAATTAGTTTGGTATTTTGGTTCATTCGAAGGAAATTTTAATTAATCATTTGCCAAATTAATAAAATGCATGGTACAACTATAAACTTATACCGCCAGTGCGAGTTGGATCTATGCTAATGAAGCACCTAATAAATTGACGTAACAATACGTAGTCTAAGATATAGGTAGATAGGTACCTAGTACCTACGTACAACTTGAAAAGGATTTTTCAAAGTTGATATGAGTAAGTAGGTAAGCTACTTATACCATACCAGTACCTGTTTGAGATATGAAAGGAAAATTATTGTTTTTTTTTTTTTTTTTTTTTTTTTTTTTTTTTTTTTTTTTTTTTAGTTGAAATATATATGTTAGTTAGATTATGTTTTGGTAGGTAACGAACTGTGCTGCAACAGATTTTTTTACTATCGTGTTCTACGTATATGTATATCGACGTATGATGTTAATGTTTCGTCGCATTACGGTTTGACATTGAGCAATTTAAAATAAATTTGAAACGATATTAAGCGTACGAAATTTTTTAACAAAAAAAAAACCAATCATAAACATAGTTATCTAATGTATTCTTATACTTGTGAATCCTGATAAAAGTACAATTATGATGAAAAATATGAACTGACAGAATTGTAAAGAACCCTAAGTGTTAGGAGGAGAGGAGAGGAGAGGTTTAGTGAAAGATAATTTAAATGCCAGCATTTTCTCTTCAGTTTTTTTCATAATCACCTTTCATCGCGCGTTTTTTATCAAAAACTTCAAATTAAAAACGTTTACTTTTCTCTCCGCTTCTTTTTGATATTTGATTTCATTATTTCCTAACAAAATAAAAATGATACAATCATCCGTTTTCACAAGTTTTTGATCGAAAACTTCAAATCAAAAATCAAAAATGTCACATCAAAAACTTAAAATTGTTAACGTCGTGTTTTCAGAAAATCACTCCCAACGCTGAGTACCCTCTTGGCGACGCTCAGTAGCCTTAAAACGCCCTTCGATAGCCCCCAGTCACCCTGCGATAAAGTCTCGTCATCCTTCAACGACCTCCAAACGCCGTTCAATAGTCCGCAGATAACCTTCAATAGCTTTCAAACGCTTTTCAATAGCCTGCAGCCATCCTAAAAAAGCCCCTAGTTGCCTTTCAATAGCCTCCAGACGCCCTCCAATAGTCGTCAGTTGCCATTCAATAGCATTCGGACGCCCTTCAATAGCCTACAAACGCCGTTCCAAACCCTCAGATAGCGTTCAATAGACCATGGTCACCGCTCGATAGCCTCCAAACGCGAGTCCGAATCCTCTAATACCGTTCAATAGCTCCTAGTCGCCCTTCAATTGCCTCGACACGCAGTTCCAAACCTTCCGACACTGTTCAATAGCACTTGTCACCATTCAGAAGTCTTCAAACGGCGTTCTAGTAGCTCTCAGTTGCTTTTCAATAGTCTCTAGTGACCTTTCAACAGCCCATTAGATGTGCATATCTAGCTCAATTTGGGGGAAATTATGCGAGGAACCAACTCAAAAAATAAGAAAAAACGACCAAAAGACCACATATTTGAGTCTGTGAAAGGATGAAATGGGACTGAAAAGTTAAGAGCATCAAAAGGCTCATCTAGAGTCCAACTGAATGTACATACCAAATGTCAACTTGGTAGCTCAATTTGGTTGGGATATAGGGGTGGAACAGCCCTTTTTCAAGGTCATAAAGGATGAAAACCTCCATTTCTCCCATCCTAATTGACTTGAGAGGTTGATTTTTGGATATGTGTTGCAACTTTTGATTTTCTATCAATTGGCCCAAAAAGGGGAAAATTTTGCGTTTTTGCCCCTCAGGACCCCCTCCCCCAAATTGGGCCATGACTGCATTTTGTCCCAACTTCATTCCCACTCATACATATCAAACCCACTGCCAATCTGAGCTGATTGACAGAATTGGAGTAATTTTGGTCGGTATCAAGCAGAGTAAATAATTTTAGTGTTCGGGAAAAAAAAATTAAAAAAATAACTAAAAATAAATATGTGATGTGGTTAAAAATCGTTTTAATAGTCTTCTAGGATCTCAAAACGGATTTTGTTGATATACCCTCCCCCCCTCATCCGCCGTCGTTCGATGGACTGTAATAGCCTAGCTTTCATTAACAATGTGACATAGAAAATCAAGCTAAAACATCAAAAATGTCACATTTTTATAAAACGACCTCGGCCTTAAGACAAATTTATTTTTATTTATTTTTAATTTTTTCAATGTTTTAATTTTTTTAATGTTCTTAATTTTTTTTGTATTTTTTCATTTAATTTTTCTATTTTTTTCCCAGTTTAACTTTTTCCATTATTCAGTTTTTTGGTTTTTGATCAAAAACGTTAAATCAAAAATCAAAAAACATCACATCGAAAATGTTAGATCAAAAATGTCATGTTTTCAAAAAATTGTCCCAACTTTAAGACATATCCATGTTGAAAGAATTCAGATCCGTTTATCTCTGCTCCTTCTGTAATTTGAATAGGCAAAACATTATACATACACTTAACTATAGTTTCTCTATTTCTTGTATGAAGGAAGTACTATAGAAACGAAACACCCTTCATTGGGTAAGGTGTTTTGTCTCAATACTACTTCCTTCATCCCACAAATAGAACATTTCTGAGTGTCATGATAATAATTGAGAATCCCTGAAAATAAGTCAAACTGTGAAGGGCGATCTTAAATGGACTAAAGTGAATATACCTTAGTCACTTTTAAATTAAAATTTACTGAAAAAAAATTTACCAATATGAAAAAAAAAAAAATATTGAAGAAACATGAAAAGTAACAGTCAGCGCATACCGCTAAATAATTTGTTCGAGGTGGAGAGAAGAAGGGAACTGAAGAAAGTGTAAAATTAAAACATTTCGTTCAATCGTCTAGAATTGATACCTTACATCCATTCTATGAAGATGTTTGTCATTGAAAAAAATCCCTTCCATAATTTTTAGAAAATCGTGAAAAATTTCAAGAATGAATGAGACTAATTTTTGTCAGTTTCATTGCCTGCTACAAAAAAAAAAATCACGAAAATTTTCCTCAATGTTGGTGTCTTTGGTTAACCTGGTTAAAATCCAAAGTACATATGTTTGTTTTTATTTTAAAGTTCTTTATTCACTTTGATTTCTACCAAGACGATGGACAATTGAATTCAGTGGTGCTTAAGTATGTACTCGAAACTGTGGCCACTTTTTCAATATACATACATTTACCCCTTTACATTGTGTAAATTAATCGTGAGAGAAAAGTGTACTCACATTAGAGTTGATTTTATAAATCATTGCAGTAGAGAATGGCGTAAAAAGGGCGGCATTACAGAAAATAATTCTAAGTCATGCAACTCCCTTTTGAGAAGTTGACCCAATAAATTTATCTTCTCAGAGAAACTGCTTCGGTGCGTCCAATTATTTAAAAAGTTTTGCTGATGTGGTAAACTTTAGTTCAACGTAAATGTTTGTATGAGGATTTTTTCCCCTAAAATTAGTTTTCGTGTCCACTTATTTGTTAGTAAGTATTCGTATATTATGAAAATAATAACCCATTTACTTAACTACGTACTTTTCTTTACATTTTATGTAGTTTAGTTACCTATGCATATGATCGTACGTTAAATACTTTATATGGTTTGTAGTAAAATATTGTACAAATGTTTATTGTAATTTTCTTTACTTAGGCGATATGACTGGCAAGTATTCGGTGTACACAATTTACGAAGGTCATGAAATTATGTTTCACGTTTCAACGCTTTTACCATATTCCAAAGAAAATCGTCAACAAGTAAGTTATTCGAAATTTAATTCTATTCTGAAGTGAAATAAAATTGATAAATAATTGTTATAGGTACATTAGTAAGTTACTCCGTCTCACCACCCCATCACTTCTCTATAAACTAAATTTATTTCACAAAAATATCAGACTTTCGTGTGTAATAAAAATATTTTTAGATTATACTAATTTTGAATAAAAATAAATAAGCTCGAATTATTTTAATATATTTAATTTAATGAATACTAATCAGTGTAATTATGAATTATTTATTTTAGGTGGAAAGAAAGCGTCATATTGGTAACGATATTGTCAACATTGTATTTATTGATGGTGGACCAACATTCATGAGCCAATTTAATCCCACATTTATAAAGTCTCAATTTACGCGTATCCTTTAAATTTTATACAAAAATTTACTTTAGTCTAGTAATTTTCAGATAATTGGTACTTAATAAATAGGGGTAATTGTTTTTTAAAGTTATCTACCTTCCTGTATCTCGTAAAGAAAAAATTTCGATTCTGTCAGTTCAAGTACAAGATAGATACGAGTACATGGTATGTTTCATTGTGACGTCATTTTTGTGAGTACCACTGTGAAAAATCTTTATTAAAGGTACTTTCGAAAGAATAGTTGTGTACAGCTCTTATAAACTTATTGAGAGGAGTACGTTATACGTCTCGTAGTGAAAAATTTATTCATTGGTCAAACACAGTAAACAAGAATTGAAAAAGTTGGTCACGTTTACGGTAGAAAACGAGTAAAGATGCTACAAATTTTATAAAATTGCTATACTCTGAATTGTTTACTCAATTTATTAAAGCTTTCATTACTGGTTGGTTTGTTTCAGTTTTATTTTATCTAGATTGTTCGATTTTTACAGTTCATTTTCTTTTTTTAATGGTACATTGTTAATTTGTTACCTACATTGTGTGTTCTATATTCGTTAAATTGGAGTTGTATTTACTATGTGTGTTTAATCCTGGTTATCAGGAATTAATTAAGCCATTATAAAAATTAATTTATTTTCGCTTTCTTCTAAGTAGGTATACTGTGTACCGAATGTTCCGCATTAACCTCCCTTCTCTTTTAGCAGTAATTGGTCAACTTATGAGACTCACATGTACGAGTATAATGGTTAGCATACCCAAAAAAGTAAAAGGCATTGAATAATGCTGTTTCTAAAACTTCATTTTTCTTTCCAACCTGCAGCTCATTTCGAAAATTTATTAAAAACAAAATCAATAATGATAAAAATTTGCTGTTTGCTCTACAATGTAGTAGATATATACTTTCGAGTAGGTGTGATACAAAAATTGGGAGTAAGGGCGAAGTGGTTCGTAAAATATGACCAAATGAATACAAAAAAACATGACTAAAATTTATTAACTTCTTTAGTATTTTGTGAATAATTTTTAGAAAAGCTATTAGGAGCACATTTATCAAAAATTTTTTTAATAAACGGGAGAGCATCTTCAATTTGTTTGCAAATTTTAGAAAATTAACAAAGGGTAGTGCTTAGTAGTTGTGAAATGACTTCAAACTAACGTGATAAAAATTTTAGCCCTCATCGTTCAAATTCACTGTACCCAACCAAAGCTCAAAACTAAAAAAATACTAAAAATTGTGAAAAATTGTAAAAAAAAATTGAAAAACTTTATAAAAAACCGGTTTAATATTGTTAATTATACCCAAAGTAATTAACAAACGTAATTTTCATCCCAACACTTTTTTTGAGACTAATCAGAAAACGGTTATTTTTCACAATTTTTGAAACATTTTGAAATAATTCGAGAAAAATTCGATTTTGAAAAAATTTTAATCGATATGAGTCTAATGCTGTTTGTCCAAAAATGAATAATAATTTTTTTTCTCCAATTGATATTCTTTTTCTGCTTATAAATATAACCCTCGGGGTTACCATCTCAAACTACTGAGTTCCTTCATTTTAAAATTTTTAACACTGTGCTCATAATGGTTTTTTTCAAAACTTGTTCACAAAAAACTAAAGTTACAAATTTTTTTATCATGTTTTTTTAATATTTATTTTGTGACATTGTACGAACCATGTCACCCCCACTCTTGATTTTTATTCCACACTTACTCGAGAGTAGATATATAATGTGTTTTAGAACAAACAGAACATTTTTATCACTATCAATTTTTTTCTATAAATTTTCGAAGTGAGCGACACTTTTGGGTGAAAAGGAAATTTTTAAAATGACTCCTTCGATTTTTGGGTATACTAACCATTATGCATTTAAGTCTCAGTGGTTGACCTATCACTAATATAGGGGAAAGGAGGTTAATGCGAAACACCCGGTGCCTATATAGTAAATTTTGTTCATTTTTGAATAAAATTATCAAACTAAGAAAGCAGCTTGTGAAGTAGACAATCTGTAATTTATTTTAGAAAATTATTACAATAACGATTGTGTCTAACGAATTCCACAGCATTTGTTGTTAAAAACTTTTCCTTATAAAAATTATCAGACATATTCGCATTAATTAGTTACCACATCGAAGATAACAGTTATAGACTGACGGTATTTTCTGAAGAATCAGTACCATTATTCGGACCATCATTACCATGCCCACCAATTTTTAAAGATCCTCAAGCGTTTAGAGAATTTTTACTCGTGAAACGTAATTTCATCTATGACCATTTATCATTTTTTTTAAATTAATAAATGACTAAATTCAAGTATATGCATAATTTTTTTATTTTTTAGTTATAAACGGTGAAAAAGCAGCTTTCAATACGCCAACATTTGCTAAAAAACGTGAACGAACTTTGGACATGTTGATTAAAGATTTGTACTCGGAGCACATGAACGATACTAATCGAGTGGTAAGTACTGCACATCTTAATCTAAAACAAAGAGAAAAATAATGTTGCGGTATGCTCTTTTAGATAGATACATATTAAGCGTGTGCTGTTATTATTCCCGAATGAGATACGAAATACGATATCAAAATTGAAAATTTCTCTCGTACATCTGCCTACGTACCTACTACGTAGGTGCGAAATGAAATATGTTGTAACGGGGTTTCCCTTATTTTACAGACAATGCTGAATAGAAGAGCATTTAGCGACGTTCTACCAGACCCTCCTCGTGGATCGCGTCGAAAAGAAGAAGCTCGACAGGTGGAATTTGTTAGAATAGGTCAAGCTCTAAAATTGGATACCATTGTTAAGGGCGATGCTCCCACCAGTTTAGCAACTACGGGTTTATTCAAACGAGCCCCGTGGGAACCACAATGCTTCTATCCTGATTTCAATTACGAAATAATTTGTGGAGATTCATGGGGTGAATCTAAGCTTATAGTTAGTACCGAATCAGGCGTATTTGTTGTTGAAGGTAAGAGCCGGATCTATGTACCTACCTATTTTTAAATTTAATAACTTCAGACTTTATTTTATTATTTTTAATTTTTCTCAATTTGATGTTTTATTATTATTTTGAATCGTAGACGGTATTTCTCATAAACAAATAATCGATAAATCTGTTACCATTCGTCAGTTGAATGTGGTGGAAGCTCATGGAATTTTATTATTAAGAGCTGATAAAGGTTGGTAGCCTTCTCAAGTACTTAACTTTGAAAAACTGAGGTACTAGAATTTTTCATTTTTACATTATATTTTCAGGACGAGATAGTAAAATTCACGTATTCCGATTATCGGATTTCGAAAACGAAATTATTTCCAGTAGCGATTTCGTTTTAAAAGGAAGGCAAGATTTGAAAGAGCATAAAATTGAAAGGACCCGAGGTTGCATAATGTACGCTACGAGTAAGCCAGGCGGATCACATTTAAGAATGGCAAGCATGAAGTATTATATGTATAATTTTTAACGACAGTTTGAAATTTTGAAATTTCGTTTCACTAGGTGGTGTGCATGGGTCGTCGGTTACTTTTGATGCAGTGGAGACATTCGGCAGCTTGGACAGCTTGGTGTCCTGCAAGTGATACTGATACGGTGGAAGGTTTCCAGTATATTAGGGTAGGTACATATTGTACACTGACATTGTACGGTAAATTTTAATTGCATTAAAATTCAAATTAATTTTCATTCTATATTTGACGACAGGAAATTCAAGTTACCGAACAACCCTCGTTAATCACATTGGTAGATTCTTCTATGTCCGGCTCAGGTGGAGGTTTTCCAGATAATTCGATTTGTGTAGGATATAGACACCAATTTGATCTCATCAATGAAAGAAATGGCGAAACGCATAAACTTTATTCAGTTCCTGATGGTTGTAAAGCTCATTTAATTGCAGCTATGGATTTGTATGAAGATGAAGAACCCGAATTATTACTTTGTTATAATAGTGAGTATACCTATATGTTTATCAAAGTGTCATTTTACAAAATTTATTTCCATGATATCAGCGTATTGGTGAACTAATTTTATGTTACTCGCTTATATTTCAGATGTTTGCCATTTTCAAAAAATATCTTTGGATGGAAAATCAACCACAGAGTTTGATTTTTTCTGGAATTCTATACCAGCAGCTATTGGTTGGTGGTCGGATTTTAAGCATTTGGAATCAAATACAAAATTTCAAGCTTTTATCTACTTTATTTAAATTATTTTCAGTGTGCACGTTTCCTTATATTATTGCATTTACTACTGATTCGATGGAAATACGTTTGATCATAAATGGTAATTTAGTACAGACCATGTCTATGCCCAAGCTCACCCTAATTTCTAGCAAAGTACGGAGAAAATTGATATTTTATACTCAAAGTAATTATATATACATAAGTAGGTATCTTATAATATTTTGTGATTTATTGTTCATGCATTCAGAATGATATATTTTTCGCGACTACCGCTCCAGAATTCTTTCAAGGTAAAACTGAACGTTTACAGTTGGATCAAAAGCTTGAGAAAGATCAAAGCGTATCTCCTCCATTATCCCCTCATTGTAAGTATTACAGGACAACTTAAATTGTATTTCTCTTTGATAAAAAATGTTTTATATTTCCAATAACCTATATAAAATGATACATTTCAGTATCGCCTGAAACAAGACCTTTCAGACTATATAGAATACCTCTAAATAGCTTAACCGGTTTTGTACCTACTTGTGAAAGGCGATGTCCAACACCATCTCCTGAAAAAGATGGCAACATTCCAAAATCCGCTGATTCTTCTTCGAAGTCATCATTACAACTTGATCCTTGTAAAACTTTGAGCCGTAGTTGCTCAGCGTCACCAACACCAATAAATAAACCGTAAATGTATCATTATTTTATATGTAGTTCGCTTAAAATTACCAAATATCCTGAGGGTATTTTGGAAATGGGTATACTTTGTTGCTTTGTGCGTATTACTTTTATAACACATACTATTGCTTTTAAAATAACTTACATAAGTTTCGAGAAAAAAAACGTACAAAATACTTGAAGTAGATAATGTAATGTACCTACACCTATCTACTTCTATGATTTTACATTTTTTTCATTTATTGTTGATGTGACCTAATTGCAGAAAAAATTCTTCTATTTTATATTTATGTCAATAATTCTTAAGATTATTTCACGTCTCTACATGTTTTGTATAGTTGTATTTTCAACTAGATAAATAGATAATGAATATTTATTCTGTTAAGTAACTCGTTGCATTATATCTATTTATTTACTTCTATTATTCAAAAAATAACGACCACAATAATTTTATAATGAGCTATTTTCAATTTTTTATTAGTAAAGCTTACTATATGAGAATGAGAATTTCACTTGATCCAACGTTTGAATTTCACAACTATCTATTCTATAAAAAAAAAATTATAAATCCGTAATAAAATTATTTTGTTTTACATACTTGAAATTTTCTAAAATTTCTTCTGATTTTTACGTCATTTAATTACTTAATTGTCTCACTTCGTTTCGAACTCTATTAAATTATTACTTTCGAATAGGTGCCTGTTTTTACGCCAAAGTTGTGCAATTGTAGGTGAACGTAAAATACCTATTATGTTAAAGTTACCTTTCGGCATGATAGTGATTTCTATTTTCTATCGCATTAAAAAGTACCTAATTTTTACATATGTATTTCAAAAATTAAAGAAAGATTAATGAAATCCTTTCTTTTTTTTTATCCAATCAATACATTTAATTTTATCAAAAATGCACAACGAATATTTTAGTTCCTTGAATGTAAATATTTATTCAGTGTATATTTTGTAACTATGTTCTATACTTTTCCTTCGTATCTCATTTCTGCGGTCTTTTATAAAAATTTTATGTGATTTAATTTTACTAATTATTACATTTCTTGAATTTATTGTAATCTCTTCACGTGAAAACGCTGTAATTTTAATAAATGAATGTATTGTAATTTTCTGTCGTTATTAATTTTTCATCATAAATAAATATGTTTTCTGCATTACTAATTAAATGAATAAATAATATAACATTACCCATGAAGTACAGCAGTAAAAAGTAATGTATCCGGCGTAAAACTGTCGATTTCAAATTCAAAGTCATTGTCAAACTCATATGGCATGTCCATAAAAAAAATTAATAAAATTTATGGATGAAAAATCATGATGCTAAAAAATAAGACTAAAAAAAACTAAAAGATTAAATAAAATGACTAAAAAGACCTCAACGATTCAAAGACTAAATAAAAAGACTTAAAGAGACCTAAGTTGGATTTATTTTAACGATAAGGGCAGAGAACTGAGAAAATGCTTGTTTGTTTCCATATCAGAGAAATTCGAATTCATTATTTTTCAACAATGTTTCAATAATTACGCGTTATGATTGGTTGAACTTGTACAAATTTACAATCATTTGTGTGACACGATACATTCTCCAGATGACGTCATATTGAGCTTGCATATGTGCACTATACAACTTTTTTTTTTAATTCGAGATACGTTGGTAGTAATGTTTGAAATGATCTGAATTTTTGATCAATTTTTCGAGAGCAATCCAGACTTTGAGAGTATTTATTTTCGTTTCAACTTCAAATATTGGTGTTGTTTTCAATATTTTACTTGAAAAATGATTGATTTATTTCAGTAATGAACTGCAGTGCTTAGTGTCTACATAGTTGTCCCGAACAAACGTGTTACCGTTAACGTCATGGCGGCGTTTAGCGGCGGTGTTGAATGGTGTAATATTGTGAAGCCAATATTGTCTGCTTCATACGGATCTTTCAACAAAAATGACGTCGCTAATTTAGTCAATTCGATCATTTCAAGGTAAAGATTCGTGTTCAGGTTTACCATCTATTTGATAACATATCGATATCACGCACTGAGTCGTTATTTGGAAAAATCTAACTTGATGCATTCTATTTCACAGTGAGCAAGAACTTTTACGTCATAATGAAAAATACGAAGCATTTTATTCTACTTTCTGCACATTGGCTGCTGATTACATCAGCTCGGGTATCGCGTCTGGTAGGTCTAGACTTGATGTTGATTTGATGTTTCGATTGTTGAGTCAGAGTTTCAATAAATCCTCTGTAATTTTCTAGCCTCCCGAGAAGAGATTGAATTGTACAACAAAGCTTGTCACATTCTGCTTACGTATTTGATTACCCGATTGAAGATACAAAATCTCGATTCAAGTGTCGACAGCAATGAAACTACTTCACCAACATTGACTTTTAAGCAACTTTTATTACCTATAAAGGCTTTGTGTACAGCCACTAGTCAGTTACAACGTACGGAACAATTTGCCTTGGCCGCGTTACTGAAAAATGCTAAACTCCCTCATCATATCAAGACTTCAATGTCAAGTAATTATTCCTTGTTCTAACATGCAACAAGGTTAAGAATAAAATTCTAATATTGCAATTCTCGCAGATATGGAAAATTTGAAGGATAATGGTAACATATCAGCCAATGAAGGGAAACCTGTACGGTATGATTTATCAAATACCATTTTGAAGCAACTTTCGAAACCGTTACACAGTTTACCATCGGAGGCTAAATCACCTATTTGTGAAACAAATCCAGACGATAGTTGTATTACTATTGACATTTCTAAACAGAACGAGGTATACACCTACTTGAGAAAGCCATTCTTCGGATAATTCGTTATCTAATTTTTCCATGTAGTTTCAGGCTTATTTTATCCAAGAGAATATTGCTAGTCTTCAGTCGTTACAAGCAGGTGATATATTGATTGATATTTGCCTGAATCTACCCTTTATCGGACGATACATTCACGAGCAAAAAGAATTCATGAAAACTGGTGTATTTTCATTGCCTAGTAATTACAACGAAGCTTCTCTGATACGTCATAGGTGAGAACAAAATGGTTTATAATATTGTTATGTCAGACGGTGTTTTTATAATATTTCGTTTTGCAGTTTACAATCCTTAGTTAACGACATATCTGTCATTTGGGGTACTTTAACCTTACCAGTCTTGGAGCCTTTAACCGATGCAAAACTAAGAAAGCTTTCGTCTCTCACACTTTCTTGTTTATATGCTGCAGTTTCTGTGTCTACAGCCATTAATATATTGGGTTTATCGTCATCAATTTCTCCTAAAACATCAACAACTACTGGTAATGTCGGTGGTATGACGTCAGGTCAATACTGCTCCTTCGGATCGGTTGAAACTTTCATAAATAATTTACGCAATTATATTTATTCGGTTTTTAGGAAGTTCATCTTTGAATGTGAAAACTGATGAAGAAAATAGTGAAGCTTTAGCTGCTACGGTTGTGGAAAAAGCCATCGTGATTTTCAATCATGTCTCTAGTGTCATTAAAAATTCAACTCGAGCTGGTGGACACGTGTGTTTTTTTTATCTAAGTATTGTTAAACAAATTGAACCATTTTTTACATTACTCCTTTCATGGCAGGTGCTTCAAAATCACATATTACTCGGATCGTGGCTTTTAATCAGCGGTGTTAGCGGACAAGTGTCATGTCTGGAAAAATCTACCAAAGAAGATAAAAGTAAATCTCCTAGTAAACAAAAAGAACGAGATTCTAGTCGTAGTGGTCTCATGAAAGTGTAAGTTATAGTTGGCTTTTAATTGATTAAAATACGGCCTCCTTAATATCAGCATTATTATTACTTTATTCGTGTCTTTGATATTATTCAGACAAGCGGGGTTTAGTGTGTTATCATTGGCATTGACTTCTCAAGCGTTAAATCTGGTAACATCTCTTTTCGATGATGCTGGTGTAGAAATACACGAATCATCTGCTATAACGCCTGCAAAATTGGATATATTAGTCAGCTGTACAGCGTTGCAACGAGTTGCTAAAATTTTCGAAGTCGCTGATGGATTGATCCACTTTTTCTTCATTCTTACGCCGATTATCTATCGAAAAGTAATGCATTATTTTATTTTTTCATTCAAATCGTATTGAAATAAGACTTTCTATTATTTACTTATCGATACATTTCCTTAGGGATGCTCTTTGAAACGAGCTCATAAACACAATTCAAATGGAGATACATACAGTGCCGCTTCTGGTTCAACCACATATTATGAAGATTCAGACGATAACATCGTTAGTTGTCCGGATGACAGTACCACCGAAGATGGTATTTATTTTTTCTTTCATTTTAGTACCAAGTGCACTATAGAATATTAATGTTGCCAAATATTCTAGACGACGATAGCGAACCAATTCTTGGTCATTGGTTTGAAGAAACATTATCATCGGTTGCAAATTTAGAGAACGTCAAAATTGGTAATGCTGATTGTCAATCGTCAGATGCTCAAGGTGCCAACGATAAAGATAATCAGAATATTGATTCTGCCGCGAATATTATTCCTGAAAAAGGAGAACCATCTGGAGTAAATTCTTTACAATTTTTGCTTTTTCGAATTATAAGAATATTGTTAATTTTGACAAACTTTCAGTACATGACTGTCGCCAGAAATATTTTCCAATTTATGAACAATCATTTCGTCATGTGCAATTCCCAATTCATATTCAATTACGTGAATTCCTCCTTAGCTGAAATCGATGTCATTGTGCTGGCTGGTCTTATAAGAGATCTCGATCGTGAAACTGGTAATAAATCTGAATCAAGTTGATAATATGAAGCATCGAAAGTGGTATTAATATTTCATAAAATTTTCCATGTTTCCAGGATTACTCAGTAGTTATTACAGTTTGAGCTTGAATTTCTTATTCATGAATTTTTCTTCCTCGTTAACATTATTTACACATAATTTATTGGCTCGAAATATTTTAACCGAAGAATTGCAAAATACTTTGTTAACATATCTGGAAGTTAATCCGTACGATACCAGTGCTACAACTTGGCCGTTATTGGTATACCCAAGAACGTTATCAGTCTTAGCTCAAGTGAGTTATAACGTTAAACAGTCATTTGAAAATAAAAATTGTATGTAAAATATTATATTTTCTATTCTAATTTTCCAGATCATAATTATGAGACCCAATAAAGAAACCGCTTGTGCAAGTATATGGAATAGAGTAATTCACACTTTGGTTGAACATATCACCAAAGCCCAGCCCGGTGATGCATCATACGAAGGTTCGGATTATATTATATTTAAATAGATATTTAATTCATAATCGTTGGCTAATTGAAACTGTGTTGCAGATATGAATTTGGAACATGCGCAGTTGCTTTTGTTCTTGTTCAACTTTTTAACATTTATGCAGAAAAAAGCTGCTCTTTTGATAACCGCTAAAGGCATTGTTCGTGTTGGCCAGTTGCCTCAACCAATGTGCGAAGAATCTCAGTTCTTCCACGTTTCCAGACTTTTGTTATTTTTTGATCATATAATGAAACATTTGTATGATCCTCCTTCATTCCTTTTAGAGCAGGTAATTTTTTTATCATGAATAAATTCAACGTTTGTTAAATTGGTCATGGAATCACGTACGTAATTTTTTTTTTCGAAAGGTACAATGGAATTTATTAGGAGGTGGTTTACACGGAGCGCATACGCTCAAAATGATGAAAGTAGACGACAGCAAATGCCCTTGGAAAACTTTAGAAGATAATTATCGTAAATATGTGCCGATTGAAAGTTCAATGAAGCCGTTATTCTATAATTTATCATCTCCCGAATTCAATTGTCAAGAAATTCCGAAATTGGATGGTTTGGTAAGTTGTGAAACTGAGTATTATACAAAATCATGTAAACGATGTTGCGATTTGTGGTATATTTTTTGTATTCAGGCTGTCAACTTTTTACTCGGTAATCCTGATGAATTGAGTTACTACCAACTAATCGAAGCTCTGTTTACGGTGGTCAAGTCAATTTACATTACGAGTAAAATTAATGTGCAAGATGATAAAAATTCGTACAGTACGTTGTGTGCCTTGCAATACTGCGTTTCCCTTGCTTGGCGGTAAATATCGACATTTGACTTGTTATTTAATTGATAAAAATTAATAACAGATCTGAACTAAACTGATATGTTTTTTTTTTCAATGCAGATTGTTGTTGCAACTGCCGACTTGCGTAACTCATTTAGAAAAAATTTCTTCGATTAAAAATGATAACGTGGAGACTTCGCCGTTCATGTTATATTCATCAATATGGGGTCCTAGATGTGGTAACAAAACATTCACGGGTTGGCTAAAGGTTGCGTATCGTATTTATTTACTTTTGGTTCGTGTGGTGAATGCACGTAAATTAATTCCTGTTTATTATTTAATTTATAGGACGCTCTCGGTAAGCAGACTGTGAATCAACCACGCGAAATATTACTTAGGACTATTGCCGATCTCACCAGTAGAGTTAAATATGATTTTACATTATTGAAAAGCGTCACCGGCGAAATAATTCCTCAAACTGAATTCACTGGTATGTTTCAATCTTGTAAGACCTTGTACAGATCTACTTTACACTAAATTTCAATTTATTTATACGCAGGTGTAATGGTCCAGAAACAAGATTTACCAAGTTTCTTTATTCTTTTGTTGTGCGACACATTACTTTGTAAAGTTCAAATGGCAATAGACGACTCGATCAGTAAATCAAGTGAAAATGATTTAAATAAGTACGTCGATCGTTGTGGACAGTAAAAAATGTTGATACACTTTTGATGAAAATATCGAATTATTTGGTTTATTCTACCGCAGATCTCTGGATAGCATAATGACCGACAGCGATAATAACGAAGTGTCTCGTATAGCTGTACCTACGAAATCTCTACAAGCTCATTTGATTAGAGAAATGATGCCTCAAATTGTTCGTTTGGCTGAAGTGATTTTCACTTATATCAGGTATTTACTTTCGATTAGAATTATTGAAATTCATCGCCAAGTGCTCGATCAATGAAAACCCTCTTTTTTAGATCGAGTTTGTTGCACCAAATGAAAGAATCAAAAATGGAAACCCAAGATGGAGGCAGTGGTTACACATTGGGCGATCTCTCTACGTTCCAAAGTGTCATAGCCATAGCCGGTTGTAATATGGAATCAAATAAATCTAAAAGCGAAACTTTGTATTTAGCTTTACCTCGAATGGTTCATATTATATTTGAAAAATGGGAAACGATATCAATTCCTCATTTTAATACTGTACGTATCTAGTCTGCCATCAGTTCTCAATAAGTTAATTTTTAAGACGCTCAAGATCAAATCATTTTGATATTGTAGGAACCGTACGCTAATCAGTCGATGCCTTCAGTAAGCTATGCGTCAACTATAATGAGTTTCCACATGTACGCACTTTCGAATCAAGTCAAATTCACTATTAATCCGTCTTTGAAGCATTTACTGTATACAGTCGTTAAATTTATCAAAGACCATTTAGCGTAAGTGATGTTTTATTTGATTATTTTCTCTGTCCTGTCGAGTAAAACTCCCGCAACGAATGTAATTTTGCAGAACTGTTGCCGATAATGATGAACTCTGTCAAAAAATCAGCAACGCTATCATGCCTATGGTGATGGACATGTCCACCATGTATTTATATTCGAATACGCACGGCATTCTCGAACAAATTGTAGGCGCAGAAGACACCGAAGTGTATCAAGTTAAATTAAACGTCATCATTTTTGGACATTTGTACACTTTGTTAATTAATTATGCGTCCTCTACGTGTCCGTGCAGGTAAATTTTTATAATTCTACGTAGAATTTGGCATGATTTTAGCTACGAGTTTAACTGATATAAATTGGAAAAATGTTTTTCAGCGATGCGATTCAAGAACCTTTATTATTAGAAAGTAGCCAGTGGTTTGGTAAACTGATCGGCGAAACTTATGGTAGAATGGCTATCGATAAGTTTCTGAGTAAACATGGTCAAAATGCCCAGTACGGATTACATTGCGTTCTACTAACTATAATTAGTCCTAAAACAACGTCGTCCAGAATGTATTCAAAACATATACTAGAAGCATTTAACAAATTATTCTCAATTCGTAAGTATAATAAATGAAAACTTTCGTAAGAATATAAACGAGTATGCTATACCGTGCTAATGAGCATAATTTGGATATTCTGTAGTCGATAAGAATACTGACGATATGGTCAGACGTTTGTTATCGTCATTACTGCGAATCGCAAAAATACCCAAGGAACAGATGGACAGTTTATTCTGGCGTATTATCATCGGTACCTATTCTTCTGATCACGAGCAAGCATCCGACAAAGTGGAAAAAGTCTCAGAAGAAAGACCGCTGTTGGCAGAATCTAAAGACAAAAGTGATGCTGGAATGAAATCGAACTCGCTCAAAGATGATTCCAAATGTAAACCAATTCAACCGGAAAACCTTAAATTTTTGGAAAATTTAACAAATTATGTTACCAAAGGAACTAAGTAAGAAGTGCAATCATTTCGAATATGAAATTCAAGTATCGATATCGTATGAATAGAATTGTAACGAGTTTTTGTTAATCATAGTGTCGAGGATAGAGAGAATTTGGTGTGCACTCTGCTCGATTCTATCATCCCGGTAGCCGACTATTTGTTGCAAAATATGAAAGCTTTTGGATTTTCCGAATTGATGTCTATTATGATTTCATTAGCTGATGCGGCAGCTGCTAAAGGTCACGCTAAATTGTTCTCATCTGCTACAAACTGGATTCAACAAATGTAAGGCAAACATTTTTTGTCACTGAATACCTGAAAGTAAAAATATTAAATTAAATTTATTTCAACGTAGAAACGAATATATTGTGAAAGAAGAAGCTTTTGTAAAACTTCAACGTGGAGAAACCGAAGGAGATCATATTTCTTTAATTAATGCCACGTGCATTTTGTTTAACTACATCAGCGATATCGTAACAGCTCTCAGTCCAGCAGCTGTTGGCAGAGCTACATCTCCACCTTGGGATACTGAATTATTACCGTCTACTCTCGACTTGAATACTGATTGGCCTGAAGAATTGTGTGGTCGCGAAGATGAGGATGGTGATAGCACAGGAGACGATTCGGTACGAATTCTAAATTGATTTTTTCTTGTGTTAATTTTTTTCATCATATCGTGTGTTTCTTTTCATTCAGGATGAAGATAGTCTATCCAATAAGCTATGTACTTTTACTATCACGCAAAAAGAATTTATGAATCAACATTGGTATCATTGTCACACATGCAAAATGGTTGATAAAGTAGGCGTATGTTCCATCTGCGCTAGAGTATGCCATAAAGGACATGACGTTACGTATGCAAAATACGGAAATTTCTTCTGTGATTGTGGAGCCAAGAGTAACGGCTCGTGCATGGTAATTAACCTGAATATGCCCCTTTTCTGCATTCAAAATGAAAAACAATTAACGAATTGTCGTATATATTTGTATTTTAGGCGTTAACGAAAAGAAACGTTCAAAATAGTCACGATCAAAATGTAAATGCAACCGCATCTTCGTCTAACGCGAATAGCGGTTCCAATGCATCTTCGGATCAATTACTACCGAGCTCTTTGCGTCGAAAAAATTCCTCACCGTCGGGTTTCGACGTCTTGATGAATACCGTATCTCTGGTTCGTTCTATACCTCGAGATAGACAGAAATTAGCGACTTTGGCTAAACAATTAGGTAAATTTTATTCTACATCAAAAGTATCCTGTAACGAAAACTTATTGCTAAAATATTCATTCGTTTTTATTGATTAGATCCTCATAGACAAAGTTTAATGTCGAATTTATGGAGTAAATCTGCAGTAATCGATGCATTATTGGACATCGCCGATATGTTGGTACCAGTTGTAGAGACTATCAGTTCACGCATGTCTCCTGTTGGGTGTCACAAACGTGCTAAAGCCGCTCTCGACCAGTTACATAAGGCTGATAAGAAGTTCGAATATGTCGATAAGCTAATGGTATAGTTTACTCCGAGTTTTCACCACCAAATTGTGAAAAATAGTTATTGTCGAACATTAATTTTTTTTTCCAATGATTTATTTAGATGCCTACCTTAGGATCTCAGGAAGGAGCATTTGAAAACGTGCGTATGAATTTCACCGGTGATCAAGGGCAAACTATTAGACAATTAATTTCAGCACATTTATTAAGACGCGTTGCTATGTGCTGCTTATCATCGCCTCAAGGAAAACGTCAGCATTTAGGTAACTTTGATAATATGTTGTAGAAGTTTGATAGATTTTAATCGCTTATTGTTCTACAGTGGCCGTTTCTCACGAAAAAGGAAAAATTACCGTGTTACAATTGAGTGCCCTGCTTAAGCAAGCTGACTCTGCAAAGAAGAAACTTACGTTGACTAGATTATCATCGGCTCCGATACCATTCACCGTTCTCTCAGTTACTGGCAATCCATGTAACGAAGATTTTTTGGCTGTGTGTGGACTAAAAGTACGACAATTCTTGCTTTTTTCGCTCCGTGACGACCTTATTAGCCTGATTTTCTATATCATACCGTCAATGAAAATCGAGCTATTATGGTCTATCGACCTACGGCGAATGGTGGGAGAGGGGATATCAACCAAATCTGTTTTGGGGACTTGGAAGACCATCACGACTATTTTTGTTCATGTCGGGTATTTTTTTTTTCCCCTCGAAACTAGAAATCATTTGCTCAGATCGATACCCACCAAAATCGATCAAATTTGGGGGAAAAGATTCGATTGACAGCCTATTTGATATTCTGGAGTTGGGATGACCTCGGGTCGAAATTCAATCGTGCCTAAATTTGTGAGAGAGAATGCTGAGGGACTAAAGCCGTTAAAAATGTTCCTTTTTGAGCCGATCGATAGACAATCCAAAGTTGTATAACAAATCTAAAAATTAACCTCCTAGGTCAATTAGGAAAAGAGATATGAGGGTTGCTGTTCCCCTCCTATCTCCCCTCCAAATTGAGCTAGAAATTTGAAATTTGGTGTGTAGACTTAATGCGGGTTATAGATGTACCTTTTCTGGGTTTCGACTTTTTTTTGAGTTTGTTCTTCGCAAAAATCCATTCTAAATTGAGCTAGGAAGTTAAAATTTGGTATGTAGGTGTAGTATAGGTTCTAGATGTGTCTTTTGGAGGTTTCGACTTTTCAGCCGTATTTTCATTCTATAACTTGAACTAATTCGATTAATTTTTCACAGGATTGTCATGTATTAACATTCAATACGAATGGATCTGTAGCCGACCATTTAGTACTGCATCCTCAGTTGGAAACTGGAAATTTCATTATTCGAGCCATTTGGTTACCAGGTTCACAGACTTGGTTAGCCTTAGTAACGGCAGATTTCGTCAAAATTTACGACCTCGGTAAAGACGTGCTTAGTCCTCAGTATTATTTCTTAGTGCCAACCGGAAAAATAAGAGATGTTACTTTCATTTGTAATGAGGTAAGTACATTTTCTGGAAAGAGTAGGCTATGATCGCATTTATTAAATATCGTTCAATTTCTCGTAGGATTCTAGTCCCATTATAGTAATCATGTCATCGGTCGGTTACATTTATACCCAAGAAATGGATGAAGGTAGTTCGGCTACCCAAGGTCCATTTTATGTGACCAATACTTTGCGAGTTGAACACTCTTCAATAAAAGTAACTGAACGTGTATATTTTTTTTTGACGAATCATTTTTAATTCCTACTAAATTTATTATATCTTATTTTTCAGGATGTCAATGGACAAATTTGTGCTGGCGGTGTATCCGTTTATTATTCTCATATATTAAAGGTGCTATTTCTCAGTTACGCCCAAGGCAAAAGCTTCGTAGCATTTTTGCCTAATGTGACCGAAGGCACCAGTCACGTATATGAGATAAATCTCAATTCAAATTCGAAAAATAGTCTGAACTCGTCGTCTAAAACCAGCAGCTCGTCTACAACACAACCTCTTTGCCAATGGACTGAAGTTCCTAACCATCCGGGATTAATTTGTTGCATGATGCAAAGCAGTAAGATTGGTAACTAATTTATATAAGCGCATTTTAGCTCCAAAAAAATTAATAAAATTTTTTTTTTTCAATCGCAGATAATAATCCGGTTGTTTTGATGATTAAACCGGATACGATTTTAGTTCAAGAAATTAAAATATTACCAGCTAAAGCAAAAATTATGGATATGGTTGTAATAAGACATCAAACTTCGTGCACCGATTATCGAACGACATTGATTTTATTATGTGAAGATGGAAGTTTACGAATGTATATGGCCTCAATGGAACATACTGGTGTGTAAATGTTTTGGATTTTATTCGATGACTTATGAGAATGCAATTCGTAAATAATGACAATGTTCGCTTTCGTTAGGTTATTGGTTATCTCCGATTGTTCATCCAGCCACATCTGGTCCGTTGTTGAAACAATCGTCTAAAAAGAAGAAAGTCGCCAAAATGGGAAATAAAGCATCCGGTAAATCATTCAGAATAAAATATTAGTCTACTAACGACCGGTCTATTGATATTTATTTTATGATTTAGGAAACACCGTCACTTTCCCGGTTGATTTCTTCGAGCATAGTACGCCTTTATCGGATGTTGAATTTGGCGGTAACGACTTATTACAAATTTACAACGCGCCTCAAATTAAAATACGTCTAAATACGCCGGGCATGTACGTTGTATCAACCAAGCCAACCGGATTCAGCATTAAAATTACGAACAACGACAATAATCAAGTTATCACGGGTGTAAGAGTGTTACTTGGCAATCAAGATGCACAGCGATCTCCTTCGTATATTGAAGTATTCGGACGATCTATACCGACGACAGTTGCCAGAAATCGATGGTTCGATGTACCCTTGACGAGAGAAGAATCCATCAGAGCTGATAATAAATTGACAGTATCATTTGGACCGTCTCAAGATCCTGATGCGGTTACAATGGTCGATTCTATTAAAGTGTAAGCTATCCAACTTCGATTTATTCGTTTATTTATTTTTTAAAATGATTCGAAATTGGAATATGACGAAATAATTCATTTTCAGATATGGTAAAATGAAAGATCAGTTTGGTTGGCCCGAAGATACCGAAGAAATAGCCAATGCAGGTGTTGGAGCAAGCTCCGGTGCTGGAACGTCGGCTTTATCTAACGTAGAAGATATGTCTAATTCTGCCATCTCTCAGCCGGTTGCCGGTCCTTTGGATAAGTAAGATATTACGCGAAATAGAAAGTTTGAAAGTTCATATTCGGGAATGTTTCCAAAAGCGGTTATTTTTGTAGGATTGTTTGCGGAGCGTTGGAAGTACTCGAAAGTTGTTTCACTTTAATGAACGTGGCATCTTTAACATCTGGAAATATGTCGAGAGTGATTCAAAGATCGAATGCTATTAGTTTAGCTACTACACTGTTAACATTACCTACGCCTTTCTGTATTATACTGCACACGAAATCTCTATTAGCTTCGCTTTTCCCTACACGTCAAGCGTACCATAATTATAAGGTAATTTATCGTTACATTTAGTATTTTATTTTTTTATTCGATGTAATTTTACGTATTATTTTGTATTCAGGATACCGCACTATTGAGTCATATATTAAAAATGTTACAAAAATTCAAAGAAGTTCAAGACGCTCGTGATCTCGATCCAGAAGCTTTCTACCAGTTGATCATTATCGCTCGTAGTATCGCAGTTACACGACCGCAAAATATTGGAAAATTCACGTTAGATGCGAATCTATCAGAACCATTAAAATCTATCTCTGATAAAAGATTAACCGACCACGCCTTGGAATTAGTACACCTTATGGTGGATACAATGTGGAGACTACATAAAGCTCGCCCGAAGAATCCTGCATTAACATTCATCTGCATATCTGGACTATCGCATATTGAAACAACCGTTTACGCATTAGTCGAAATAATTCATTCGTTGATTGTCTGCGATCAAAACGAATCTACCATTAACACTGTAGTCAAATTATATTTGGATTTATTATTATGTCAAGATACTGTAATCAGTTTCTCTACCAAATTGGCCATCGGACACGGATTAAGACCGAAAGTTAAACGAAGAAAGGTCGTTATTCCCACTCCAACTCGTTGCAGCTCTCCTGGTAAGTGTCTCGGTCAGTTTTTTGTCACAACAATAGATGAATAAGACCGAAATGTATATATTCTATATTTACGTTGCAGGTCCTTCTACGTCTATAGCCGGACCATCGACCTCTGAATCAGAGAAACCACGCGCTCCGGTAGCTCAGCCGTCGCAAGAATCTTCAGAACCGGATACATTCGATGGTTTGTACCTGATAAGAAAAATTATCATGTTTTTTCGAAATGTAAAATGACTAAATCATTTTTCGATTCAATTACAGCTCCTGGGCCTTCGTCAAACAATGGTTCGTTGAATGTAGAAGCAATTCTGGGCGCAGCTAGAGCGTTTCCATCTATTGATATTTTACAACAAGATACAGACGATGAAACGATGGTCGAATTGGCTATAGCTTTAAGCCTACAGGCAAGTACTAATAATATTGCGGATTTTTCAATTGTCGTGCAGGCTTTTCAGGTTTGTATATAAGTACTGTGAAGTGAGTGTTTCAATATTCTCGAACTTTCCTGAAATTCATGCATATTTTGACCCCTTTTGGAGGGCAAGGAAGTGCAAAGTTTGATTTTTTGGCAATTACTTCGAAAATAGCGCACTTACAGAAAAAAATGTCGAAAGAAAAGTTGTAGAACATTAAGAAACGAAAATTTTTACTTCTTATACTTTTTCTCTCAGAAGGTCGTAGGGAGGAGCTTGAACATTTGGAAAATTATTATTTTTGACTCGAATTAACATAAATAATCTCAAAAATCTGCTTAATTCACTTTTAGTAGCATTTTTCTTGCGTAGTACATACTTCTCACTGGTATGTGGGGGGGGGGGGTTGCCCGCAATTTTCTCAACGGATAAGTGCGTAACGATTACAGATTTGAAAAATTGGTCCAGACAAACGTTGTAGGGTGTTAAAAGACTTGACATTTTTGTTTTTCTACTTTTTTCCTGAATGGTCATAGCACAAAGCCATGGTGAAAAGAAAAAAACAGTAGGGATGATTCGATGTAGCTAAAAAGTCGAGACCCCTAAAAGGCACATCCAGTGACTTACTAAATATACATACCAAATTTCAACTTTCTAGCTCAATTTGAAGGGGAGTCATGTGAGAAACTAACTCAAAAAATGAGAAAAAGCTACCAAAAACTACATTTTTTGAGCTGTAAAAGGGTGCAATGGGCCTGAAAAGTTGAGACATCCAAAAATCACATCCAGAGCCCCTACTAATTCTATGTGCCAAATTTCAACTTTCTAAATCTATTTGGAGTGATGATAGAAAAAGAACAGCCCATTTTCAAGGTCTAAAAGGGGAAAACTCACATCTCCCCTCCTAATTGACCCAAGAAGCTGATTGTTGTATGTCATACAATTTTGTATTCTTTATCGATAGGCTCAGAATGGAACAATTGTTGCGATTTTATCCCTTCAACACTTCCTCACCCAAATTTGGGCACATCTGAATTTTCAATATTTGATTGATTTTGGTCAGTATCAAGCTGAATAAATAATTCTTCAACTTGGGCGGGAGTGAGTGAAAATAAATATCTGACATGGGCAAAAATGGTACTTGGAAATTCCAGTTGAAATGAATAATTTACGTCTATACGAGTCAGATATAAATTCCAGCGAGCGAAAAATTGGACGAGTCTAATACCTGGGTTTTATGGTTGCGGAAGTGGATTTTGACAACCATTTGAGCGTCGGACCTAAATTGAGCTTCTATTGGGGAGATTCAAAATTCAAAATTTTGTCAATTTTGGACATTGGTGTCAGTTTACTCAGCTCCAAAATTGTCTTAGACCTTAATAATATCAAGATCCCAAAACAGCGCATTATAAAACCCATATATCAAATTCAATACCAAAATTTTGAAATTTTAACTCGCCATTTTGGGGTTTAGTTTGGATTCAAAAGCTAAAAACTCTCAATAATCTAAAACTAAAGATTTTAATACTTATAAATCGATTCCAATGTCTAAAATTGGCGAATTTTAGATTTTGAACCTCCCCTTCAGAAGCCCAGTTTGAGTCTAACGCAGGCCCGTAGCCAGGATTTTTTCTAGGGGGGCAAAGAGGTGGCAGATTTTTTTTTCAACACCAAAAAAAATTTCAAATTCCAATACACTTAAGAATTATAATCTTTCATTTAAAATACAAAATTGAATATAATTGTAATTTTCGATTTTTTCGCAAATTGAATATCTTTAAAAAATAACACATTTATGTGAATATATTAATTTTTGTGTCAATGACCAAGAAAAAAGTAAAAAATGTGGTTTTTGGGTAATTTTTCTAGGGGGGCAACGCCCCCTATTGCCCCCTTCTGACTACGAGCCTGGTCTAACGCTCAAATGGTTGTCAAAATTGATTTCTGTGACCACGAAATCTTCTGCATTAGGCTCGTTTGATTTTTGGCTCACTGGATTTTATACTTTTCAAGAAGATTTTTTTCTCGCTTTGGCTCCGTTTCATAGCCACTTAAGAAAAAAGTAAAAAAAATGAAAATTTTTATCTTTTAATGCTCTGCAATGTTTGTCTAAACCAATTTTTCGAATGTTTTTAGCACAACGGACTTCTATGTTGAGAAAATTGCAAATTGTTTAATGGCGGCTTCAGGTCTCCAGTTTGAAAAAAGCGGACGGTGTTAAGGCTTTCTCATTTTACATAACAGTGGGTAGTACTAAGCAAGAAAAATGGTCCTAAAAGTGAACCAAGCAGATTTTTGAAAATTATTAGTGTAAATTTAAGATTCAAAAATGATTTTTTCGGAACGCATCAAAGAAGTAAAAATTTTCGTTATTTAATGCGCTACAACTTTTGTTTTAATATTTTCTTCGCAAGTACATTATTTTTGGAAATAATTGCCAGAAAACCAAACTTCCCACCCGTTTGCCCCCTAAAAGCAGGGCAAAATATGCATGGATTGTAAGGAGTTTCAGGAATATTGAAATACATGTGTGCTTCACTGTACCCACGTACGAAATTCCCACTTTCTGTGAATTCTAATTAAGTTTGGTCTTTTTTTGACCTATAATAACTGCACCATTATTTAAGAACGATGAAATAATCGTCAATTTATAATTTTCTTCTGTAGGAGCATGGCGGTGAAGCTGATCTGCAAACTATACAGCAAGATATACAAGATATGGTAGCAATGCGAGCTCTGCAAGATATGGAAGCTTCAGTATCATCCGATTTACAAGTACGTAGTTTTCGTTGATAAACTACGAGTACAAGTATTGGTGGCGTTGTTTAATTTTCTTTTCCACGACATATTTCAGGAATTGGATTCGATCGCCTCGCAAGTACGAAGCTCTGCCAATATACAACCTAGTGAAACCGGTCATTACAGCGACGCCACTGCTTCGGCTGCCGGCTCTGACGACGAAGGATCCACCGCAGCTACAGACGGTAGCACACTACGTACTTCTCCGGCCGAACAGGTATATATTTTCGATGCAATTTCATCGTTTAAAAAATTAGTCAATGTTTCGGTTACTGTTTCTCTACGTAATGTAGTAGTTTCACACGAAATAAAACAAGGGTAGGCTTTTCTAATACGTCATAAAAACTTAACGATTGATATCCGCATAGAAAGGATACTTGTGTGTAAATAATTGTACTATCGTATCTACGTACTACGTAAATAAAGCCGTAGCGCAGCATTAAAACGTTATCTAATAAAAAACTAGGGCAATAGTGCTGAATCGGAAAGTGGTGGCAGCGTTGTTGATAGCATTATAGGCGAGCACAATGTATCGGGAAGAAGTTCCGCTTATGGGGATAATATCCCAGAGGCTATGGCCGGTGTTAGAGGTGATTCGAGCGTAATAAATTTCCAAGTACGTTTTAGTTGTACTTGAGCTTGCGAATAATGTTTTTCCTTGTTCATGTTACATCGCATCGTCGCTTCGCTTGTAGCTTTTACTACGTTCAAAAAATATACCATTGAAAACTAACCAGTTACGTTAACAAAAAACAACCCTCTGACGAAGAGTTGGTATTTTTTTTTTTTTTTTTTTTTTTTTTTTTTTTTTTTCATTTCATGCACCGCTTTCTGATAACATTACCAAGCTACTACTGGCTGCTGCGTTGGTATCGCAACCAGTCTCCTTGACCAATGTTTTAATATTATGTTTAAGTACTTGAATTTTTCGTTACTTCAATGATCCTTTTTCATCATCAGTATGAAATGCATCCTTATCACGAGGTTTTGCTACTAATTCCTAATCAAACGCATACCCACACGTATACTTAACCTCATATTCCTAAAAATTTCTCACTGATGTGGAATTTTCAAAATAAATTAAAGTAATGGTACCATATTTTCTGTCTGTATGTGTGTTCATTTGTTTCCTCGAATATTGTGAAAAGCGTAATTTTCCGCTTTAAATTGTTTCGTTGCGTATATACCATCGTGGGTGAAACTCTTTCCTGCTTATCGTCGTGGTGCTTCATTAATATTATCGGATTTTGTTTAGAATATCGGACAAGACGGCGATGCTGATACGGAAACCGAAAACGAATGTGTCGGCAATCTGCATCTTTTACAAATCATCATACTAGAAAAATGCGTCGAACATATTCCTCGATTAAAGGATCTGGGAGGAATTCAAATCATACCGTTTATGCAGGTAAAATTTTCAAATACACATTTTTATAATCGTAATAAAAATTCACCTACCTATTTTATTTACCTTTTGTTTGAAAATTCAGGTGGTATTCATGCTTACGGAAGAACTAGACGTAGAAGCAGAACGCGATAAAAATGTCCTGGATACATTGTTAAAAACGGTATTGAACGAACTGAATATTAAAAAGTCACGAGGAGATGAATGTACTTTGACTAGACCGCTGGAAAATCGACACACTACGGAACAAAAGTACCAGTTGGTGCTATTGCGATTTTTGAGTAAGTGCGAAAATTCGATCCAATTTCGAAAATATGGTGAAAATTTGAACGATAAATGATGAATTTTCATGTCCTGTAGGCGTATTGATGTCACATATGAAAGTGGTCGCATCCGTTCAAAAGAATGTTTCAGAAAAATCAAAAACCATCTCTACGATGACAGCGAATACGCTTTTACAAGCCGGTATTATCGATTGGTGTTTGAATTTGCACGAACAGCTTTTGGCGTTTTGGAAAAGGTGATAATACTTAATTGATTATTATTGTCGAAAGACGGGCGAAGGGAGCTAAAAAATCGATACCAACAAAAAGCATATTTAGAACCTGTAATAAATAAATGTACTTACCAAATTTCAACATTGTAGTCCGATTAGGGGAGGGAAGAGTCATGCGAGGAACGAACTCAAAAAATGAGAAAAAACGACCAAAAAACCTCATTTTTGTGGCTGTTAACGGGGTACAATGAAGCTGAAAAGTCGAAACTCCTCAAAGGCATATCTATGACTCCTACTAAGTCCGCATACCAAATTTCCACTTTCTAGTTTTTGGTGAGGAAATAGAAGAGGAACAGTCCATTTTTAAGGTCAAAAAGAAGAAAAACCTCCATATCTTGCCTCCTACGAGGCTGATTGTTGGATATATTATACAATTTTGGATTGTCCATCGATTGCCATAAAAAGGGATAATTTTTGCGATTTTAGCCCCTCAGCATCTCCTCCTCCAAAATTGGGCACAACTGAATTTTGACCCGAGGTCATCCTCACACACGAATATTAAATCCGGCGCCAATCGAAGCCTATTCCCCAAATTTGATCGATTTTGGTCTGTACCAAGCAAAGCAAATAATTTCCCAAAAGGGGGGGGGGTATAATAAAAATAAATATCTGACATGGACAGTAATGGTCGTAATGGTCTTCTAGGATTCGGAAATAAATTTTCTTGATATCCCTACCGTCATCTGCCGTAGTTTTATAATTGGCAATAGCCTGGGGTTTTCATTTGCAAGATGACATAGAAAATAAGCTGAAAACCGTTTGAATAATTGAAAATTGATCTAAAATATTGAAAAAGGCATTATAAACCATCGAAAATTAATCAGATATCGTGAAAAAATGTTGAAAGTTGACCTAAAATATGGAAAAAAATTGTTAAAAATCATTAATAATTACATAAAAAATTAATAAAATGGATGAAAATTGACCTCAAAAATGCAGAAAATTCATCCCAATCGTTAAAAAAAAAAACTACCAAAAAGAATTATATTTTAGAAAAAATATGAAACTTTTTATAAGAATGCAGAAAATTTTGCTATTTTCCCCCATATTTTAGGTCTACTTTCAATGATTTTAAACTTTTTTTTTTGTGACATTCGATCAATTTTCTGCATTTTGAACCCCTTTTTGTTGAACTTTTACTCAATATTCCATATAATTTTTAACAATTTTTACCTAATTTTAAATAATTTTCAAAGATTTTTGGTCAATTTTCTGGATTTTTCCAGTATTTCTGTTGATTTTTTATTCAATTTTCGTTGATTTTTTTTCATGATTTTTTTCATTTTTCATGAAGTTTTTGCATTTTTGACCTTAATTTTTCAATATTTTAACCAATTTTCGATAAATTTTAACGTGTGTTTCATGATTTTTGATCAATTTTATGCAGTTTTACTCCGTTTTTGTCAATATTTTACCCAATTGTCGTTCATTTTAACGATTTTCTTTACATTTTGGATCAATTTTCAATAAATTTTGATGGATTTTTCGTCATTTTTGATCAATTTTCGCTTAATTTTCAGCAATTTTTCACAAGTTTTGATCAATTTTCTGCACATTTTTACCCGTTTTTGTCAATTTTTCGTTCAATTTTCAAAGATTTTTCATGATGTTCGAACGATTTTCTGCATTTTTTGCGCATTTCCGTCAAATGTTTACCCAATTTTCCATGATTTTAACGATTTTTATTTCATTTTAGGTCGATTTTCTCATTTTTGTCCATAGTTGTTCGGAATTTTTGATAAATTTTCTGCATTTTTTTTTAACTTTTTTAAATTTGAAATTTTCACCACGAGATATCAACATTTATCGGTTAGTTTTAAATGTCATCTTTGGGGCGCATTTCCAATGTTTGACCGAATTTTTCTTTAAAGTTTTACAGTTCAGTATTCGCTCAGTGAATTTTAAATACATTAAGTAGTCGTACTTACAGCATCACAACTTCTTGAGATGACAACCATTTAAACCTCTGAAATCCCCAGGTCCCTAAATTCTTGAAATTGTCTACAATCATCACTTTCATTCAGTTAATTTCATTTTTAGTCTTTTTACTATTTTTTTGAAATATTTAAATGTATTCATCATTGAATACTCCGATAATATTGTAACTTTCGATGTTAAACTTTTGACTCGCTGAGAGATGTCAATATTACATATAATCATTATAATTCTTTGAGTTATTATTAAATTGGATTCGTTTGATCGAATATTTTTCAGCTCGAAATCCGACGACCAAAATAATGTTGTTGGAGCGTTATTAAAACCGCATCCAGCGTCACCTATTCCGGACGCTTCTCCTTTCTTTTTACGTCAGTATATCAAAGGCCATCATACCGATATGTTCGAGCTGTATCCGCAGTTACTGACCGAGATCGTTTTAAGATTACCATATCAAATACAGAAACACTCGTCGATTCAAGCCACTTTTGAGCAGGTGAGATTTTGTGTTCAGAAAGACAAAGTAATCGCTTCGTGTAAAAAGTTTTCATCAATGATGGTTGTAATTATTATCGTTTTTTTTTTTTTTTTAGGCGTGGTTACCGATGTTATGCGAATATATGATGGCTCAACAAACTCCATTTGTCAGAAGACAAGTGAGAAAATTACTATTGTATATTTGTGGTAGTAAGGAAGCGTATCGCCAGCTTAGAGATGTGCATGCTTTGGAGACTCATATGAAGGTGAGATCAATAATAATATTAAATTATGAATATCGATGTGTTCGTTTGATGTTACGTATTTTTACATTTCTGTTTTTTTTTTTTTTTTTTGCAATTTATTAGGCTGTGCTTGAGAAAGCTGACGTGTCACAGTATCGTAAAATGAATGAAATGCCGTTGAACATCTCGTTACCTTACGATTCGCTCGTTGAAATAGTAGAGCATTTAAAAGCTTGTATCGAAATTGCCATGAATCGTATCGCGAATTGGCAAAATTTCTTGATGTACTCGGACGAATACATACCGAATTTATTCCTACTAAGTTCGGTTTTAGACGAAGGAGTATCGCATATAATTTTGCAGCTTCTACAATATGGAATTTGTGGCAATAAATTGACCTCTACTAGTAGCTCCACTCAAAAGGCTGAAGTAAGCGAATAGATTTCGATACAGAAATAACCACCCTGGTATGTTCAATCGATTTAATTTACATGTTCTATTCGCAGAGTTCTTCATCGAAAACACCCTCATCGACAACGCCCGAAGATACAAAAACTACCAGTACAGCGGAAGAAATCCAGTGTGCTGCATTTGTAAAGAAAGTACACCTACTTGTCGATAACAATTTGATATCCAGATTCATAAGAACATTTCTGCTAGAAACTAATTCTAGCAATTTACGTTGGCAAGCGCATTCGTTGTTATTGACGATATTCACGTAAGCCAGATTCCAAGATAGTGCAATCTACCTTCGTTACCCACTCAACCTGGCCGGTCTCGTAATAAATGTGTGATCTTGATTTTACAGCAATTCCGATGCAGCTCGTCAGCGCGAAATTTTAGATATTATGTGGAGCATGTGGTTCCAGCTACCGAATTACGGTCGCAGAGCGAACCAGTTCGTCGATTTGATTGGATATTTCACCATTAAATGCGCTTCTAATTCACCTCTACCAACAGTAAGCTACGAATAATAATGATAGCGGTATTTTTTGTGTATCGATCGCAACTCTGTAACGTTTGTGTGTATGTTGCAGGCGAGCATTCCGTATAATTACCTCGAACATACGTTATCTCTATTGCATTCGCAAAATCAAGTCCTTATTCAACATCCAAACGCAACTTTGTACTCGCAGCTTTCTCAGTACGTCGAAATGGAAGGATACTATTTGGAGAGTGAGCCATGTCTAGTTTGTAATAATCCGGAAGTCGCTTTTAGCAATATCAAGTTGTCATCAGTCAAGGTTAGTTCATTATTCTGAAGTTTTAACTAAGAAACCACCCGAAGTGTCGGGTGTTTCGCGATATGAGAAAATCGCCTTTTGGAAATTCGAATGAATATTTTCATTCAACTAGGATATATTTTGATGAAATTGTACACTGGCATCCGTGTAAAAAACTTCTTTGTAAATAGTACTGAATTCAAAGTTGAGAGCATTTGAAATAAATACGTATAATATTTTTTTCTATTCAGGTGGATTCGAAATTCACAACGACTACTCAAATTGTGAAATTAATCACCACTCACATGATCAGTAGAATCAGTCTTCGTATTGGAGATCTCAAACGAACAAAAATGGTCCGAACAATGAACATTTACTACAACAATCGCAGTGTTCAAGCGGTCGTCGAATTGAAAAATAAGCCAGGTTCGTTTGTGATGAATGAAGAAAAAAATTTTGTTTTTCGATTTTTTTTTTTAAATCTGTGGCAAAGGTGGGGGGGGTGCAATGGGGCTAAAAAGTCGACACCACCAAAAGGCATTTCTAAAACCCCGACTAAATCTACACACCAAATTTCAACAACCTAGCTTAATTTGGAGGGGAGTTATGCGACGAACAGACACAAAAATAAACAAAATTAATTAAAAAACCACATTTTTGAGGCTGTGAGGGGGCGAAATGAGATTGGAAGAGTCAAGACCCACAAAAAGTATATGTGGCCCCTACTAAGTCTACATACCTAATTTCAACTTTCTAGCTCTTGGTGAGGAGATAAAAGGAAACAGTCTTTTTTCAAGCTCAAAATGAAAAAACCTCTCATATCTCCCCTCCTAATTGACCTAGGAAGTTGATTTTCGGATATGTTATATAAGTTTGGATTGTATATTGATTTGGCTCAAAAAGGAACAATTTTTGTAATTTTAGCCCCTCAGCATCTCCTCTCCCAAATTTTGTCACGACTGAATTTTGATCTGAAGTCATTCACTTTCCACAATATCAAATCCGTCGCCAATTGAAGCCCATTTCCCAAATTTGATCGATTTTGGTCAGCACCGAGCTGAGCAAATAATTTTTCAGTTTTGGTAGGGAAAAAAATATATCTGACATGGCCAAAAGTGGTCTTAATGGTCTTCTAGGACCTCGGAATGATTTTTTTTTGATATCCCCTCCCCCTCATCCGCCGATGGTTAATAGACCATAATAATCTGGATTTCACTGACAGTATGACATGGAAAATCGGACTAAAAATGCTTTATTATCGTTATAAAAGAATTTAATGAATTATTTTATTGTTGCAGCTTTGTGGCACAAGGCAAAAAAAGTGATTTTATCGTCGGGTGAAACTGAAGTGAAAATCGAATTCCCATTACCGATAGTTGCGTGCAATTTAATGATCGAATATGTGGACTTCTACGAAAATTTACAAGCTTCAACGGAGACTCTGCAGTGTCCCAGATGTAGTGCAGCTGTACCCTCCAATCCTGGAGTATGCTCCAACTGCGGCGAGAACGTATTCCAGTGTCATAAGTGCAGGTGAGAGAATTTCTCACCAATGTAATCAACGTTGAGGAATTTTTCTCATACTTGATCGATTATTTTATAATTTTGCAGAGCGATCAATTACGACGAAAAGGATCCATTTTTGTGTCACGTTTGCGGATTTTGTAAATACGCGAAATTCGATTATACGCTTACGTCTCGACAAGTCTGCGCTATCGAACCGATCGATAACGACGAAGATAGAAAGAAAATCGCTGGCACGATTAATCAGCTATTAGAGAGAGCCGATAGAACGTATAAAAGTCTGGTTAGCATGAGACCTTTCTTGGAGGTAATGTTCTTTCTGTCTATTTCTTCTGTCTCGTATTAATCATTATTAAATTTTTAACGTATGCCGGGTATCAATTTTGCAGAACTTTTTGCTAAAAATTAGTGAACATCGAGTGGAACAGTGGTCCGAAGAGGGGAACCAATCCGGAAGTGGCGGTAGTGTACAAGTGAATCGAGCGATACAAATGCTGGCTCAGAAATATTGTAACGATTGTAAAAATACCTTCGAAGAATTGAGCCGAGTTATTCAGAAAATTCTGATTTGTCGCAAAGAACTGGTGACGTACGATCGTAATCAGTACGTTAGCAGCGAATCTCCGGCGTCGTATTATTCGGATCACGCATTTTTATCTTCCGATTTGGTATCGCTGGGAAAATACTGCGAATGCGCTGCTCCGTTTAAATGCTACGGTTGCGCATCCTACGTAGTCGAGCATTGTTTAACCATGTTGAGAGCCTTGTGTTCGAACGCTAATGCGAGAAAAGATCTTTGCATTCAAGGGCTACTGAGAGAATTAGTGGAGTATAATTTACGACGCGGATCGCATCAGGTTTGCTGATACGAATTTAATGTTACAATTGATTAAAGCTATGTACAATTTCACGGTACTCATAGCTGGTATTTCCTTACGCAGATGCAAGAAGAAGTAAAACAACTTCTTTGTTTGCTGACCAAGGATAATCCTAAAACAACTGCCGAATTGTGCGACTTATTATTGGATCATATTTCGATACCGTTACGAAGCCAAGGCGCTAGTCCTGATTTAGTGTACACCGTTCGTCCGGAAATTAACTTATTGGCTACTATGTTGCAAAAAGACGACTCGTGTTGGGAGCAAAAAGCCAAGTATGTGTATATCTCGAAATAACCACGAAGAATTGCGGGTGTTTTTTATTTTACGTTTTACATTATTGTTTTCTCGTAGATGTGTCGTTAAAGTATTCATGATGGCTACTAAAGAATGTAAATCACCTCCTGTAATGGAAGCAATCATTTTACCATGTTTGAATATAATCTGCGGATTAATCAAACCCGACCCGCCGTTATCTAAGAAAAATAAGGTTTGTAATATTAACTACAGTCGTTGGATTTTCATCGTAGCTACCGTGGAAAATAAAATACAACACTACGATTTAATTTTAGGATAAAAGTATAGAAGACTTGGCTACCATCAGTTTAACCGAAGAAGTGAATATCAATGTGCAAAAATGGATCGAAGGTGATCCGCAGCATAATTTCCAAGCCTGGAAGAAAAGAATGCCGACCAGAGAATATGGAACTTTGAAATCCGAATTGAAAGTGGTTGTGCGCCGAAAATACATCATGGAAAAGTACTTCTACCGATGGAAAGATAAAGCATTCCATATTCGTCGCAACCGTGGCAATATATTCCTATCCGATCCGCAGTGGTTGAAGTGTGTCCTGTTCAATAGCGGATCCAGACATGCTAGACAGGTTGCGTGTAATCTGATCCAGAGCATTAGTAACTCTCCGGCTCATCAGAAAAAAGTAAGGTTCATAAATAATGATTTGCAATCAAAAGAGATTGATAATCGCCTTAAATTCGATCAAAATTCACAAAAAAACGGTAATTTCGTATATATGTAATGTCCGCACTTTCCTAAAATTCACGCATATTTTACTTCGGGGGGGGGGGGGGGGCAAATTTTTGTTTTTTAACAGCAAATTTTCAAATAACGAACTAACGAAAACAAATTATTTGAATCAAAAGTTGTAGGACTTCAACA
Source organism: Ferrisia virgata (assembly GCA_900060175.1). Classification (NCBI taxonomy): domain Eukaryota; kingdom Metazoa; phylum Arthropoda; class Insecta; order Hemiptera; family Pseudococcidae; genus Ferrisia; species Ferrisia virgata. The sequence goes on along the minus strand of FIZR01024217.1, from coordinate 28,001 downwards.
AACAAACATTTTTACTCCTGTGACTTTTTGAGGGTTGGAGGGGGAGGAGATGGGGTTCCATTGACACAAGTAATTCTCAAGAATCTGCCTAGTTCACTTTTAGGAGCATTTTTCTTGCGCAGTACTTCCCACTGTTATGTAAAATGAGAAAAATATAAGAAATGTTCCCTTTTTCCGAAGTGGGTGGGGGGCTGAAGCCACCGTTCAAAAAATTGCATTTTTCTCAAAAGGTAAGTCCGTTATGCTGAAAAGTTCAAAAAATTGGTCCGATTACGAGGTCTAAAATCTGCTGTTCTAGTTGAATGAAAGTTTTCAGGTTTTAGACCCAAATTGAGCCTCAAAACGGGGTGTTCAAATTTCAAAATTTTGTAAAATGCGTATAAATAGGTATGGGATTTAGTGTATGCGTTTTTAAATGTACTATTTTGGGTTTCTGAAACTGTTAAAATCTGAGACAGTTTTGGAGCTTTGTAGGTTTGGAACTTACCCTTTCGAAAGCCCAATTTACAGCCAACACTCAAATGGTTGTCATAATCGAATTCCACGATCACAAAAACCTCGGTAATAGGTTCATTAGCCTGATTTTCTACGCCATATTGTCAATGAAAACCAGACTATTACAGTCTATCGACCAATGACGAATGAGGGAGGAGTATCAACAAAATCTGTTTAGAGGTCCTAGGAGACAATTAACACAATTTTCAGCCATGCATTTTTATTTTATTTTTTCCCCCGAATATTAAAATCATTTACTCCGCTCGATACCCATCAAAATCGCTCCAATCCGGTCAATCGGCTCAGTTTGACGGCAGATTAGATATATATTAGTGGGAATGACCTTGGGTCAAAATTCAGTTTTGCACCTTTTTGGGGGAGGGGGTGCTGAGGAACCAAAAACACAAAAATTTCCCCTTTTTGGTCCTATTGATAAAGAACCACGAGTTATATAACTTGTCCAAAAACTAACCTCCTAAATCAATTAGGAAGGTGGATATGGAGGTTTCCCCCTTTTTTGACCCTGAAAAAAGGCTATTCCTCCCCTATCACCCCATCAATTGACCTGGAAATTTGAAATTTGGTATGTACTGTCAGTTAAGGCCCTAGATGTGCCTTTTGAGGGTTCCGACGTTTTAGCTCCATTGAACCCCCTCACAGCCCCAAATATGTGGGTTTTTGATAGCTTTTTTTTCATTTTTTTCATTTTTTGAATTTGTCACATAACTTACCTTCAAATTGAGCTAGGAACTTGAAATTAGGTATGTACATTTATTGGGGGGTCCTAGATGTGCCTTTTGGGGTGTCGACTTTTCAGCTTCATTTCAACCCCCTCACAGCGTCAAAAAGTGGTTTTTTGGTAGTTTTTCTTATTTCTTGAAATTGCTCCTGGCATGTCTCCCTCCCTCCTCCCTCTCCTTATAATTGGTCTAAGAAGTTGAAATTTGGTATGAAGGTTTAGTATAGGGCTTACATGTGTTTTTTGGTAGGGTCAACTTTCTAACCTCTATGGACAATCCCTATTCTTACCATTGATTAGGAAGAAAGCATCGCCTGAACTTCTTTTTTCTTTCCACTTAAGCTTCGTCCTATAACTATCTGGGACAAATTTCTGAAAATGAAAATGTTTGTATTTTAACGCTCTACAACGTTCGTCCGTACCAATTTTTTCGAATTTTTTAGCATATCGGACTTACCCCTTGAGAAAGTAGCAACTTTTTGAACGGCAATCTCAGCCCCTTTCTCCCATTTTAAATATTTTATTTTATTTTTACATAACAATGAGAAAAACTACGCAAGAAAAATACTCCGAAAAGCAAATTGAGCAAATTTTTGAGAATTATTAGTGTCAAATTGGAGATTTTCAAAAATTACTTTTTTCTGGACGCCTTAGTTCCTCCAGCTACCTCTTGGAGAAAAAAGTCCAAAGAATTAGAAATGTTTGTCTTTTGATGCTGTACAACTTTTGTTTGAACATTTTTTTCGTAAATACCTTATTTGGGAAGTAATTGCTATAAAAGCAAACTTTGCACCTCCTAACTTCTCTGAAGAGGGGTAAAATATGCATGAATTTTAGGAAAGTTCGAGAGTATTAAAATACATACTTCATACCTGCATTCAAAATTCCCACTTCCTGTGAATTTTTGATCGATTTTAAATCTAAAATGCCCGTACTAAATCGTTCGCTAATTGTTTTTTTTTTTTCGACGTTAATCAGATTGTCGATGTGTTGACTGAATTCTTATCGGAGATAAATGCAGCGGGCACCACAGCCGCTGAATACCTAAATCTGTACCAAAATATGTTAGATAATCCGCCATGGAAACAGTATTTAACTCTGAAAGGAGTGTTGCTATTTTTAGCCAGCTTGTTTAATCAAGAAATACAAAATTTGTACCATCTCGAGCAAACCACTCTAACATCGGATTTGGCTCAAGGTAAATTTCTAGATTTACTAAGTATGTACATTCGGCTAATTGTATTCTCTAAAAATCATAATCGGTTAAATTTTTTGCGTTAAAATATCGAACTATAATGAATCCTTTTTTTAAACCTGTAAATAATATCATTTCATGCTCGAACGTAGGATTCGTTTTGAAAAAATTAACCGAATTACTGGCATCGTTTTTGGATTTGGATTGTATTAAGCAACAATACAAGGGTCGTTTAGTCGGAACTGTTTTACATGGTTATCTAGCGTTGAGACGTTTAGTAGTTCAACGTACCAGAATCATCGATGAAACTCAAGAAAAACTATTAGAATTACTGGAAGAAATCACCTCCGGTAAATGACATTTGATTGATGATGAACCACGATTACTCGTGTAAGATATCGAATAACTCGTGAATGTGAATTCTTTTGAACTGTTTTGTTTTGTAGGGACTGAATCTGAAACTAAAGCTTTTATGGCTATTTGCGTCGAAACGGTGGAGAAATGTAGTCCAAACGATGTCCGAACTCCGGTATTTATTTTTGAAAGATTGTGTTCGATAATCTATCCGGAAGAAAATGAAATTGGCGAATTTTATCTAAGTCTAGAGAAAGATCCGCAACAAGAGGATTTCTTACAGGTATGAAGAATAATTTACAATTCGAAAAGTCTGATTTCACTGGCTATTCGTATTTATCTTAATTTTCGTTATTTTAGGGTCGTATGCTTGGAAACCCTTACAGCAGTAATGAACCCGGATTAGGGCCGTTGATGAGAGACGTTAAAAATAAAATTTGTCTAGATTGCGAATTAGTCGCTTTGCTGGAAGACGACAACGGCATGGAATTGCTAGTCAACAATAAGATTATTAGCTTAGATTTACCCGTTAAATTGGTTCGTACACGAATTAAAACGATACCCCGCAGAAGTGATGTATTTCTGTATTATCCACGTTTTTGCTTTTTTCTAGGTGTATAAAAAAGTCTGGCTCGCTGAAGGAGGCGAAGGTGACGCGATGCGTGTTGTTTATCGTATGCGAGGATTGCTCGGTGATGCAACCGAAGAATTCGTCGAAACTTTGGACGCGAAAACTGACCAAGAAGTTAATAACGAACAAGTTTATAAGATGGCTAACGTGATGGCCGAATGTGGTGGTTTAGAAGTACGTCTGAATTTCTCGCTTATCTGTTGAACGAATATCGTGAACAAAGTTAACAACATTGGTGAATTATTTTGCAATTTTGTAGGTCATGTTGGATCGCCTTGCTGCTATCAGAGATGTTACTCGTTCTCAAGCTTTGCTGCAAGTTTTATTGAAATTACTGGGCTTGTGTGTTAAAGTAAAACGTAACCAGGAAGAATTGATCGATCCTAAACTGCACACTGTGTCCAAGTTGTTGAATATTTTGCAAATGTGTCTGTCGTCTGATAGCGAAGTAGCCCAAAGCTTACTGATGGATCAGATACTCGAGGTAATGTATCACGTATCGGTTTATCTATTTTACTAGTTATTTTCACATATCTATAAATTGTTTTTTCCTTATTATTTATTTTTTTTTCAAATTTTTCGTATAGATTCTGGAAATTATTCTTTCTAAAGCGTCGTCCGAGTATCAGAATAATTTTGAAATGTACTCCGTCGTGTGCGGTATGAGCGATAATGTGAAAAAAATACTAGAATTCGCAGCCAATGTTAAACCGTCGACGTTAACGCATCTGTCGAGAGTTTTAGCAGCGTTGACCTACGGTAATACGCAAAAAATGAACATGTTAACCGATCATTTTCAATCAGTTACGGATTTCGAATCGTTCGATCAAGATCGTAAATCGGAAGATGAGCAAAAGGTACGGATATCATCATTACGCGGTTAATCGATTTTTTGTTCGATTTAGAATGTCATATTGTCAATGAAAACCAGGATATTACGGTATATCGACGTACGGGGAAGGGGAGGGGGGTTCGGATATCAAGAATATCCGTTTCGGCGTCCTAGAAGACCACTACGACCATTTTTGGTCATGTCAGATATATGTTTTTTCTTCCCTCTGAAAACTAAAATCATTTACTTCGCTCATATGTTCCAAAATCGCTTCAATTCGGTAAATAGGCTCAGTTTGATGGCGAATTAGATGGATATATATGAGTGTCGATGACACTGGTTAAAAATTCAGTTACGCTCGAGTTTGGAAGAGGGAGTGCTGAGGGCAAAAGGAGGCAAAAATTGCCCTTTTTTGAGCCAATTGATAGAGAATTCAAAGTTGCATAACATATTCAAAAATCAACCTCCTACGTAAATTAAGAGGGAGATTGAAAAAAGGTCGTATCTCCCTATTTCTCCACCAAATTGACCTAAAAAGTTAAAATTTGGTACGTACATTTAGTAGGGGTATTAAATGTGCCGTTTGGGGGTTTCCACTTTTCAGACCATTGCGTCCTATCACAGCCTCGAATATGTGATTTTTTGTTTATTTTGGAGTTTATTGCTCGCACAACTCGTCTCCAAATTGAGCTAGGAACTTAAAATTTAGGTATATAGGTTCGGTAAGGGACCCCAGGTGTGCTTTTTATGAGTACATTCCCTTTTAGCCCTAAATATGTGGGTTTTGGTCGATTTTTCTAATTTTTAATATTTGTTCTTCGCATTACTCCTCCCCGAAAAGGGCTACCAAGTTGAAATTAAGTACGTACAGTCAGTAAGGACCCTGAATGTGGCGTTTGTGGGTTTTGACTTTTTAGCCCCATTAAACCCTTCCTACCTTCAATGCTGATTAGGAAAAGAGCATCACAAAACGATGTTTTTTTACAATTCTCGTGATTGTAATATGTCACGAAAATTAGACTAAAAAAGCATCGCAAGGCGATGATTTTTTTTAATTATATTAATTTAAAAATCAAAAAAAAAATGACATTAGCTATGTAAAACGAGATCTGCCATGTATTAAATTCAAACCAACAATTTTTCAAGTACCTAGCAATTTAATATCTACTTTTGTCACCAAATTCGTGTATAAATATGATCCGTTCTCCAATTCGATACTCACCAAAAAATAATAAGCTCTTTGGAATTGGTAAATAACGAATTGAATGGAAGTCTGATAAAAAAAAAAACAATAATTTATTGAAAAATCATTTCTCAAGCTCTAGTAGTGAAAAGTTGGCTCTTTTAACCTTTTTCTATCACCTACATGACTATTATTTGTTAAATGCTTCAATTTTTATGTTATGGAATGAATTCTTGACCTTTTTTTTTGAGAATTTTTGAAATTTTTGTCTACATAACCTATTTTGTATTGAATTTTGTAAAAACTCAAAATATGATTTTTTATGATTTTTTGAAAATGTAAGATGAGTCTTAGAAGACCATTTAGACAATTATTAGACATGTCTCATATTTACTTTCATTTCTTTTACTCGAACACTAAAATTATTTACTCCACTCGATACCAACCAAAATTACTCCAATTCGGTCAATCGGCTCAGTTTAGCGGCGGATTAGATATATATATGAGTAGGGATGAACTTGAGTCAAAATTCAATTATGCCCCAATTTGGAGGAGGGGGTGCTGAGGGGGCTAAAAACGCGAAAATTGACTTTTATCAACGCAATTGATAGAAAATCAAAAGTAGTCTGTCATATCAAAAAATCAATCTCCCAAGTCAATTAAGAGGGGAGATATGGGGGTTTTCTCTCTTTTTGACTTTTGAAAACGGCTGTGCCTCCCCTATCTCCTCACAAAATTGAACTACGAAGTTGAAATTTGGTACGTGCATTTAGTTGGAGCCCGAAATGTGTCTTTCGGCGGTTTCGACTCTTCAGCCCCGTTTCACCCCTTCATAGTCCCAAATATTTGGTTTTTGGATAGGTTTTTCTCATTTTTCTCGTTTTCTGAGTTTGTTCCTCACATAACTCCCCTCCAAATTGAGCTAGAAACTTGAAATTCGGTATGTACATTCAATAGAAGTTCTAAATGTGTCTTTTGGAGGTCTCGACTGTCCAGTCCCATTTCACCCCCACCCCTCTCTCTCCGCCAGCCCCAAAAAGCTGTTTTTTGATCTTTTTTCTGATTTTTTGAGTTGGTTCCTCGAATAACTCCGCTTCAAATTGAGCTAGGAAGTTTAAATTTGGTATGACGATTTAGTATTGGTCGAACATGCCCTCGGGGGGGGGGGGGGGGGGTAGACTTTTCATCCTCATTTAATTCCACCCGCTTACTACCTCAAAATGTAGTTTTTTAATCTGTGTTTGTTATTATGAGCAGTCCTAGTGAAACGAGAACACGAGGTGTGGTTTATTTCTCGTATAAGAATGTGACATGTAAATTTGGTGGGATGCTAAATGTGGCTTTTGATGGTCTAAATTATGCATTTCAAAATCACTTTTAACCCCGACCAATAATTAGAAAAAAAATCCACATTATTCTAATACTTCATAAAAATCAGGTTGAAAAAGCATTTTAATTTTTTTTTTTCGATTTAGCTGGAATTATTCTGTAATATTACATCGGCTATCGAGAAAAATGCTCTTGGTAACACGTTGAAAGATCATATTATGTCGCTTGGAATCGTCGATAAAGCTTTAGAGTATATTACAGTACGTATCTACTTCGAAGATTATTATAATGATACAACTGCGAAGAAAATCTGTGAACTATGTATTTATAACATTTTCAGACTCACGCGCCTTCCATGAAATCGACATTTTGGCGAACTGACAGCAACGATTGGAAGGAATATATTTCGAAACCTGCGCTTAAATATATTTTAAGATCACTAACTGGTCTAGCCAACGAACACAAACCAACGCAGGTATGAATGTAACCTATGACTTTAGTTGTGTAGTACCACTCGGTATACATTGTACGCAACAGCCATGAATTAACGTCATTTACTCGTCTGTGCAGATGGTAGTTTCACCGGAATGTATTACAATAATTCATCGGCTTGAACAAGTCGCGTCTGACGAACATGTCGGTACATTGGCGGAAAATCTGCTCGAAGCGTTGCGTACGAATCCAGAAGTGGCCACTCGAATTGAAAATGTTCGCGAACAAACACGAGCCGAAAAGAAACGCTTGGCAATGGCTATGAGAGAGAAACAACTCGGCGCTTTAGGAATGCGAACCAACGATAAAGGACAAGTACGTTTATAATTGTAGCGATCGTAAGATTCGAGAACTGTGATATCTACATTTTAATCAATATTTTAAAAATAATTTTCTTAGGTTACCGCTGAGAAAACTATTTTACAACAAATGGAAGATCTAGCAGAAGAAACCGGTCTGATATGTGTAATCTGTCGAGAAGGGTATAGATTCCAACCGACTAAGGTACTAGGAATTTACACCTTTACTAAGCGATGTCTAATCGAAGAATTCGAATCCAAGTCGAGGAAAACTTACGGTTATAGTACGGTTACACATTTCAACGTTGTTCACGTCGATTGTCATATGTCTGCTGTAAGGTAAGTTAATATCACGTAATTTATGGTTTTTTTGTTGTTGTTGTTGTTGTTGTTTTTTTTTTCATTTCGTCGAATTTACATTTATATCTTGTTCTATCTTTTGTATCATTAGATTAGCCAGAGTTCGCGATGAATGGGAGTCAGCTGCGTTACAAAATGCAAATACAAGATGTAACGGTTTATTACCTTTATGGGGTCCACAAGTTCCTGAGTCAGCTTTCGCCAGTTGCCTAGCCAGGCATAATACTTATTTGCAAGAATGTACCGGGCACAGGTAAACAATATGCAAAAGCCTAGTAATTCAATTTTATCATTGAAATTACGGACACAAATTAACTAAAATTTTGTATTTTGTATTTTTTTTTTCTCAGAGATATTAGTTACGTTACCACTATTCACGATTTAAAATTACTGCTGCTACGTTTCGCTCGAGGTAAAAGTTTCCACGAGGATACCGGTGGTGGAGGTCCTCAGTCCAATATGCAAATTGTACCGTATTTAATGCATATGGCGTTGTATGTGATAAACACGTAAGTTTTGCGAACCTATAATCGGTGAAATTCTATTCAGAAGTGTAAAATTACACGTGCGTTTTTTTGATTGGTATAGAACTCGATGCGCGGCTCGAGAAGAAAAAAGTTTAACGAGCTATTTAGAATGTTGGATACCCGAAAGATGGATAGCATCATCGTACGAAGCCGAAGGTCCTTATTATTGGGCTACGTTTTCTATGATGTTACATTCTCCGGCACAGTGGAAGAAAAATCGTATCGCCCATTTGAGAAGATTGCTAATATTGTCGCATGTCCGTCATATTTATCCATCCGGGCCTCACAAACTATCCGATATTCAACCCAAAGATTACCAAGTGTATAAAAGTAGTCTGATATTTTACGGCCTTGTTGACGCCGTTTATAAATTTTTCTTTAAGGTAAAAAATCATTTTCGTTTGTTCGAACGAATTATCGTTATCTTACGATGGGATGTATTTCAATTGAACTATGTTTTGTCCTATTTTAGAACATAAATCCTTCGACCGATGATCAGTGGCCATCTGGGCTGGCTGATTATATTCGTCATAACGATGAAGTGCTGATCAAAGCGTCTGAAAAAATTATGGCCACGTATACCGATGAGTTATTACCATGTACTTGTTTTGGTGAATTCTGTGATGTAGTTGGTATGTTACGTTTATTTCAATTTTACATTTTCAGCTTAATTTTTCTATGTTCGTTGGACGGAAAATTTAATCGAATTGTTTTCACGTCTGTATTTAGGTTTACTCGAAGATATCTCTTCTCCTGCAACTTTCATTGCTGATGTTCTTCTTGGTTTGGGTAACCCTGCCATGTCGAATTAACGATTTGTATTATTGTTCTATCTTCTATGTTGTCCTATTTCAAGATGATTATTTGTGTATAGTTTTTTATCGTTTTTTTTTCTCGTTTTGTTCGAGTTTTAGTAAATAAATTTGTACGTAGCTTCATTTTGCTTTGATTACCCAGTATTTAAGGCGTTATATTTTTAATCTTCGATAAACACATACATTTTTATGTAGTTTTTCAATTGTTTTTACTAATATTTGTGATGAACTTGAGTTGAAAAGTGTAAAATCTTTATTGGAAATAAATGTTCTAAATTTACGTTTTAATCTTTTTCAGCCCGATTTTCTATGCCATATTGTTAAGAAAACCAGCCTATTTCAGTCTATCGATCAACGGCATATGGGGGGGGGGGGTGAATAAAATCCGTTTTAAGACCCTAGAAGACCATTCAGACAATTATTATTTACTCCGCTCGATATTGACCAAAATCGCTCCAATTCGGTCAATCGGCTCAGTTTGACGGCGGATTAGGAATACATGGTTGGGGATGAACTTTGGTCAAAATTCAATTATGCCTCAATATGAGGGAGGGGAGTACTAGGGGGTTAAAAACGCAAAAATTGTCCCTTTTTAAGCAACTTTATAGAGAATTACAAGTTATACTATATATACAAGAATCAACCTCCTAAGTCAATTGGGAGGGGAGTTATGGGGGTTTTCCCTCTTTTTGATCTTGAAAAAGGGCTGTTTCTCACCTATCTTCCCACAAAATTGAGCTACGAAGTTGAAATTTGGTATGCACATTAAGTTGGGGTTCTAGATGCACCTTTTGAGGGTTCCGACTTTTTAGCTCTATTCTCAAAAGTGGTTTTTGGTAGTTCTTTTCCTATTTTTCAAGTTTGTTCCTCGCATAGCTCCCCTTCAAATTGAGCTAGGAAGTTACAGTTAGGCATGTACATTTAGTTCGAACCCTTGATGTGCCTTTTGGAGGTTTGGACTCTGTAGCCCCATTGAACCCTTCCTACCCGCAATGCTGATTAGGTGCGATGCTTTTTTTTATTATTATTGATGTGGTGTATACAGGGGATCTTTTGAATTCGTATTAATGGAGTGTTTCGGGGCAGAAGTAGAAGAATTCTGCCAGTGGCTAAACAACACATACCAAGTCTATATGTGTATGTTTGCCCAGTATGTGAGTTGCAGGGGCTGATCTACTCCATTTCAAGTAAATTGTTTCCAATTTCATGACCCCTTTTTTTTCTGTATGAATACTTTTTAAATGCAATTGATCTTCAAAAATTCTAGAATAAATGAAAATGACGATTTTCTGCAATCACCATTAGTGAATCATTTTATTTGTAGGATTGAATGAAATAATATCTAAATAATTTTTTGAGAAAAATGCATCTCATCAATTACATTTGCAACATTTCAATTTTTAACAAAGTCAAATTAGAATTTTTACAAAAAAATGAACGCCGAAATGCACAGAAATGATATTGGTATTCGCACTTCGCAGTTGGTAACATCTAAAAAGTAAAAACAGCCATTAATTATAATTCATCATTTAGTCAAACCCTCACACGGAAATGTATAGTAATAACGAAAATTTTAATATTTTACATTCATACTTTAAAATGGAGAAAAGATACGAAGGTTTGAAAAACAGTTCAAAAATAAAAGAAAGATAAGAATAGTTCGTGATAAGAATACGTGAATTTCATTGGTGCTTCTGTGGTTCTGGCGATCCGCTCGTGCTGCACTCTGCATGTGAAAATAAAAACGATCCGTGAACGAAAGCTTCACGTTTGTAGTATGGCAAAACCTGCGTGCATAAAAAAAATACGCAGATTCTGCCCATGCTTGCATGATAAAAATAATAAATAATACTAGAGAACTTTAATTTTCGTTGAAATGTGGTTGAAATATTGAATTGTTGGCTTATAATTATGTAGTATTTTGTTTGTGATAAGTTGTGTCATTTATGTGATAATGTATACCACTGGATCGGTTAATTCAACCATGCCTGTGCCGATGGTTCCACCTCTCAATTTCTGTGGTCCTCCGGTGTATGGTAATATTCCATTTCAACAGCCTTTTGCACCTCCGTTTTATCCGCATGCTTGCAACTACTACAACAATCACGCAACATGCAATATTCCGCATTCGAAAGAGGATGCGCCTCAGTTACCGAATTTCAACCCAACTTCGCAAATGCAATTGTTTTCACAACCGCCTCCTGGTTATGGAGCTAATGGTGCTCGTATAACCCATAATCATTGTAATAATAATCCAGTACCTTCATATCAACCTGTTCATATGGCCAATGTATGCTCACCATCTTTTCTTGGAGTCTCGACTCCGAATACTTCACCAATCGGTAATCAATTTAGTAGACCTCCTCCACCAATTCCACAAATGAATGGTGCACAGAAGAATACTACTTATCGTTTTTCAAATCGTGGAAGTAATCGAGTGGTTCTCGATGCTAAGGTAAAAATTATTAATTCCTCTCTTTAAATTAGAACAATTTATACGATCAGTCTGCGTAATGAAACTGATCTTCTAACAATCTAACTGTAGTATGACTTTTTGTGCTGATTGTGCGCGCTTTTAACAAATTTTTCGTATAGAATTCACCCTACTATTGTGAAGCATGTGACCGCGGATTTACAGCATTGGCAAAATTCAATGAACATAAGTCTCAACATATCACATGTGGACAAGAAGGATGTACTTTTTCTGCCCATTCAAAAATTGTTGAAAAGCATTTTATGATGCAACATCGTACCGGTCTTTTCAATCGTATTGTGAAAGGAAATTCTCCGGAAGAAATACAAAAATGGATTGCCGAAAGAAAGAAGTATGCAAATGTTATTTTCTATAACCTGTTCTGTTGTATCGAAAACTTCAACGGTTGAATTTTTAGACATTTTCCTACTAAAGAAAAAATCGAAGTTAAACAAGCGCAGCGCGAAGAGATGATGAAACGAGGAGAACGATATGCTGAACGGAAGCAAAAATTCAATCAACGAAATGCAAATTTTAAAAGTAATACTTTTTCCAGGAATATGATTAATATTGTATTTAATTGCGTTTTAATGTCGATAATTTTAATTTTAGGTGGTTCGAATAATCGTTTCAATGATACGACTTCGAATAGAAATGGCCAATTCAAATCTAAAACGTTTGATCATCGGAGAAATCCGTCAAGAAATAGATACAAGGATGAAAATAATCAATCGTCGAATAAAAGAAAGCCCCTGGCTGTGGAAAAAGACGAGGACTGTCAGTTAAGAAACCTCTTACCTTTCAGAGGAACAGGTAATATTTTAGTCTCTCATACTTTGCAATGAATGTTTTCTCAATTACTTTATGAGTTCATTTTGTTTCAGAATTTTATCTAAATATAGAAAATGAATCACGCGGTGAAAAGCAAGAACAACATATTTTACCAGACGATGATAATTTTTCTATTTTATCTGACGGTGATGAAATTATAGCCACTGAGAATCGTGAAATTGCTAGCGAAAATGTGATCACTGAATTAGAAAAATCTAGCGATACCTCTCCCACAGTTAATAATTTAGAAGAAGACTGTTTAGACAAATATTTCAAAAATTGTGATACCGTAGATGAAATCGATGAAAAAATTGAATCTGGCGATGCTGCGAGTATAGAAACTATTGAAAATTACAATATCCTTCAAAAAAAACCAAAAGAATCCGACAACTCATCAGTTGAGTTTGAAAAATTATCAAATGAACCGATAGTCATGAATCATTCAGTTGTATCACAGTCTACCGTTCACAACAAGCAAGTTTTAAAAGTTGTCAATTCTTTAGCTTTAATTCAATGTTATGATTCGGATAGTGACAAAACTGAAGACGAGGACGATACTCCCTGTGATTCTAATGTACCATCTTTGAAAGATATCGAATCTAAAAAAAGTGACACGAATCATAATAGTGAAAGTGTTGAAGCCATATTGCAACCTTTTCATTGTGATGAAAACAAAACCGAAAGCCAGTCGTTATCGGTGGATAAAATTGAATCTGAAAAAATCATTGAATCTAGTGACGATAGCGGACCTGAAGAATGCTCTTCAAAATGCGTTTCTACGGAGTATAATTTTCATAAAAATCAACCTTGTGCGAAAAAAATTGAGCCAACAGAAAATAACGAATTGAATGACGATAAAGAATCCGTCGAGTGTTCATCGAAATCCGTCGTTAAAGAAGAAGGTAATTTGTCAATTACCAAAGTGGATGAGGAAACCAGTGGCTGTGAAAGTAAAAGACGTAAACGGAAAAGACGTAGGGATGGTAAAGACGAGGTAGAATGCGACGAAGAAGGTAGTAAAAAACCGTCTGATGAGAAGTTGCGTCCTGTGTTTCGTCCACGTAAAAGATATAAACCTCCTACCCTGCTTGAAAAGGTGAATATTGAGTCAGTTCATGTTTGTGTAATAGTTTTAATGTCTTCTGAATGTTTTTATGTTTTTTTATTGCAGCTGCTTTCGAACGAGATAAAACACGAACGAAATGTTGTCCTGCAATGCATTCGATATGTGGTCAATAACAATTATTTCAATGTTGAAAAGTCGAATTCATCATGAAAATTTTAGGTTTATCTTACCGTTTATTATTATTATTTTTTTTTTTTTGCTTTCTTTGAAGTTGTTAATTGTTTGTACATTTTTTAAAAATACATTTTTAAGTATTTTCATTTTATTTGAAATATTTTGGAAATTATTTGGTGTTGAGTATTTATCGCAATTTTTGCTGTTGAAATTTTCTTCTGATGCTCAAAAACTATATCAGTTAGTCAGTTCTATAGAAACTGGACCTAGAATAAGACATCCAACTGCAGGCAGAGGAGAAAGACGAGAGATTGAAATAATGGAAAACCGATAATAATTCTTCTAGTATTTCTAAAGAAAAAAAGTTGATAAATAAGATTGTTAAAATATTTAAAAAAGGAAAAGCTCATGGTAATGAATCAAAAATCGAAGATGACGAATTAAGCGAAGCGATTATTCGAATATTGTTGAAAAAGATACATTTAAAGGATGAGAAAAGTAGCCGTCGTAAAAAATACCATTCGAATTCCGAAGATAGCGATTTAGACCGTAAGAAAAGAAAAATCGAAATCGAAGAAATCGTTATTATTGGCAGTATAAACTGCAAAGCGACAATTCAATTTTGATCTATCTCATTTTAAAACTGACTCACGAACTGATAGCGAAACATGCTGAGGAAATTCGATATCAGTTTTTATTTGAAAAAATGATCCTCATTGGTGAAAATTCATACGATACGTATCAAATGTAATCTATCAAGGTGCCGAAAAGCCTTCACATCGTAATCAAAATTCTTTTGATAGATCGATAGATAATATTACGTGGGGTAATGATTCACTGACGTAATTATGAATACCTTTCTCGTTCAACCAGCTTAGAAATGCGTATTATAGCCGTTTTTGTGGTTTTATTCAAGTGCATTACAGCTGTAAGTAAATTTGAAATATAATAATCTCGGTAAAGTACTGGAATATGTTCACATTACTTACTTGAAGGGTAATTTCGCCTTCGCAGGTATCATTTTATCCGGACGAATTGAGCCTGCAAAGAAGATTAGCTGATCATGAAGTCGTACCGAATATGTTTAATATCACCGATGGGTACACTACGGACTGGTTGAATGTAAGTATAAAATGTGCTAAAGCTATAGGGACGTATCGCATCGCAATAGGTAAGCTTTTTTATTTAATTTTCTAGGTGTCATATCCTGGTATCGACATTCAGGGTAGTTACGTGCGTCTTGAGTGGGTCAAAAAAGAGCCTTTAAAGGTACAATGGTCCCAATGCCGAAAGGACAAGTATTATACTTTAATGTTAGCAGGTAAGCTGAACATATTTTCAGCTAGGTTTCATTTTTTATTTTATCTCAGCACTATTTGTACAACTTTCTTTCTGTAGATTTGGACAATGTGCAGTATAAATTCTCAAACGACAAACATTGGTACGCTTGGTTTATCGGTAATATTCCTGGACCAGTCTGTAATATCACAGAAGGCGATTTAATATTTCCTTATTTGATCAAAGGACCACAATTTGGAATAGGTGAGAAATTCGCCTATAGTTGTCTTTTTTTTTAAATATTAATTAATCTCCTAAATTATTATATTTTTATAGATACTCATCGGTATTTTTATTTTGTATGGGAACAATATATCTACGATGAAGAATTTAAGAATCCTAAAAGATTTAACGCGTGAGTATCTCGATCATTGGTGTAATCAGACGTTTCGTGAATATCAGTTAATTCTTAGTTAATTTTATAGAAATACCAGTCGAACGTACTTGGAAGTTAATCTTTTCGCCGAAATATTTAATTTGGATGGTCCAGTAGCTGCGAATTATTTCGTATTACGTTATGATTAATTTAATGTTAACAGCGCGTAATAGTTTTTTGATACCAGATCCATAGTACATTTCTTTTAAAAAATGATGCAAACGCGTTCATTTTCAATTATTCATCGCCTATAATCGTACAGAAAATTCAAATTGATAACCATTGACTGGAAACACGATTCATTATTAAACAGATACAATTCTAGTACCAAGAGCAAAAAATCAAAATGACAGCGTAACAATAATAATTCGTTATTTTGATGAAATTAGGTCGACATTTTTTAATACTGCAACAATAGTTAAATTACGTAAATATTAAAAATAATAAAATCAGTTCGATGATAAATTAAAAATTTTAAATCATTCATTCACAGGAACGATTCATTCGTTATTATTTTCGTCGTTTACATGGTTTGAAAAAATTTGATTTTTTTTTTGTTTTTTTGTTTTTAACACGGAGTATAATAAAATTCACAATTAAAAAAATAAAGAAAAAAGTAATAATAAGCATCCTTAGATAATAAAATAACAACATTAGATAAAATTTCGATTACGTTATCGAATACTGTTAATTATTTGGTAATCCTATAACAACTAGATGACCATCTCTGAGAGGTACCAAAAGATGGGTATTGCCACTGGTTGCTACAGCTGTCTGTATTGGAATGTGGAGAGGTATGTTGAACATTGGATGTAACCTATACGAGGTGAAAATAAAATGAAAATTATGATCCGAGGCAACGATTCAGACAATATTATAGCTGGAAATTATATGAGACTATCGTTACCCTAATAATCGACTGATGGTAAGATCACCGGCGTCATCGGTGACTACTATGCAATCGTTGACCGTAGTTAAACTGGTAACTTGACCCAGAACGTATTTCGAGCCAAGATTTTCACCGTTAATACTGTACACGTGGACTGAATGATTCACCTAATGAAAAAAAAAGAAAGAAATTCAGCTCGATTTTTGTGAGATATTATAATCACGAGAATTAGAAAAAAACATCGCTTCTTTCCTAATCAGTGTTGCTGGTAGGAAGGGTTCAATGGAGCTAAAATATCTAAAACCCCAAAAGGCATATGTAGGACCCTTACTAAATATGCATACCAACTTTCAACTACCTAGCTTAATTTGGAGAAGAGTTATGCGAGGAACAAACTTCAAAAATTAGAAAAATCGACTAAAAACCTACATTTTTAAAGCTGTGTGAAGTGCAAAGGGTCTGAAAACCGGAAACTCCCAAAAGGTATATTTAATGCCCCTATTAAATGTACGTACCAAATTTCAATTTCCTAGCTCAATTTGTATGGAAGTTATGGTAGAACAACTCTTTTTTAAGATCAAAAAGGGGAAAACCTCTCATATATTCCCTCCTAATTGACCCAGGAAGTTGATTTTTGAGTATGTTGTACAACTTTGGATTCTCTATCGATTGGGTTAAAAGGGAACAATTATTGCGTTTTTGGTCTCTCAGCACCTCCTCCCCCAAATTTGGGCATAACTGAATTTTGATCTCAGGTCATCTCCACTCATATATACCTAATCCGCCTCTAAACTGAGCCTACTGACCGAAATGAAGCCATTTTGGTCTGTATTAAGTAGAGTAAATGATTTCAGTATTAGGGGGTAAAAAAATAAGGATAAATATCTAACATGGCCAAAAATGGTATTAATAGTCTTCTAGGACCCCAAAACGGATTTCGTTAATAGCCCCCTCCCCCTCATCCGCCGTACGTTGATAAACTGTTATTGCCTGGTTTTCATTGATAATATGATATAGAAAATCGGGCTAAAAATTGATAAATTTTTCGCCGATAAGCAATCGAAGAGTGTTTGAAATTAATTCGTATTACCTTATCTGTGACTGAGAAGGCAATTTGTCCTTGGACGGATATTGTAACAAAAGTAACATCAGCGATGGGTGAAACACAGCCTTCAGGAGATAATGTATGAACTAAATGTCCTTCGTGAATAGTATACACATTGACTACACCATCCTAGAATTGCGATGAAAAAAAGTAAAAATACAGTCGTTTAAAAATATTCAAACTAAATAAGGCGGTCGTTTACTTGAGATCCAGAAACAGCCATATCTAATTCGGTTGAAATGGCAACGCAAGATATTGGTTCATCGTGACCATGTAGCAGTTGATATGGTTTAGGAGTCGATAAGTGTACCGTATTTATATCCCAAACAATGGCGGTGCAATCTTTCGATCCACTGATCAGATACCAACCACAAGAATCGATGGCAAGACATGTCACCAGATCTGTAATGATAAAAATATAAATCATAAAATTAACTCGTTATTAGCTTTTCATCAAAGAAGTATTATGATTGTACAACCGGTAAAATTACAATACGTACCAGTATGTCTCAATAACGAATGGGTGAATTTATTTTTGGTGAAGTTATAGATTTTAATGCTACAGTCCCAATGTCCGGCGCTAAATAGTAACTTAGAATCATGCGAGACGACAAATAACTTATTATGCAATTTAATGGACGGATGAAAGCTACCGGACAGATCTCTTCGCCATCTATATCAAAGTAAAAGAAATAAATCATTTTTTCTTAGACAACATACAAAAATAGATCTTACGGAATATGAACGCAAACACTTACTTCGTATTGTTGACCGAATCGTCGATAACGACCGAAAATCCTTTAGTAGAATATCGATCATGAGGAGTCCACGAATGCATTCCAATGTATCCGTTTCTCGAGACAGTGATCAACGCATCAGGAATAGACGACATTAAGAAACCTCTAGACGTAGATCGAGGTGAATTTAGAAATATTATCGGATCTCGATCAGAAGCCATCTGTAATCGATCGGAAATTTATTGTAAACATCCCTCAGTTATGATAAAAAACAGTTCCACATTTAGAACCGAATATCGAATACGTACTTCAATTTGAAAATGCGTCAATTGATCGAAAAATAACGTTAGATCGGGTTTCTTGAAATCAGTTTTTAACATTTTCAACAATGCATCGTTCAAAGATAATCGTTGAGGATGTGGTTCTTTAAGTAGTTGACTAGGTGTTTGGCCGAAATTATTTATCATACCTTCAACAGCTTCTCTTTCGGTTGGGTCCTCAATCGCGTCTAAATCTACAGCGCCTTCGTAACTACAGTTTACAAAGTAAATAAAAAATTATCAAACGTTCTAAACATCGTACTTATATATTCAAATATCAAATGAGTTCAACGCTACCGTACCTGCAGTAGTAAAAAACATTTAATGCTTTGATAGCGTGCGGACCACGTTGTTTAAAACCAAATATGAGATCAATCCATTCGTGTAAATGGCTAGAAACGTATTCTGACTCCTAGACAGAGAATTAATGCAAAAATCAGTAACTGTATTCCTTCAAAAAACTACTCGGTAAGGTAATCTTACCAATGCTTTACGATGTTTGTAAATAAAATCATCGGGACTAGAAGCCCATTTCGGTAAAATTACATCGTCGACTTTTTCTTTAGTACCTTGTAAAACACCCAAATCGAAGCTTGAAAACAAAACAAAAAAAAAGATAAATAAAGTTGAATCATTAGTTTACACGTAGAATTAATCTGTTGCATTTGAATATCTTACTAACCGATTAATATTCTTCAAGAATTCGGGAAAATAGAAAAATTCTGGTATAAGTTCTTTCACATCGTTTGGATTTTCCATCAGCAATTTCCAAGTTTGAGGTATCGAATGAAATTGTCGATCAGCTACATCGAATCTAAAAGTAAATACACGTTATAATATTGCATCATTACGAAGATTTGTTATCACTAAAATCTTCAATTTCTTTCCGTACCTTCCACTTTGTAAATCAATATGTAACGTGGTGAATGGCTCGACGCGAACTAGATAATGAAGAACTCCAGCAGAATTGGAATAATGCGTACCATAATGAAATTTAGCTATGACTCCTATTATCAGTGATTAAAGTACATATAGGTAATGAAAAGAAAATAATTATTGCTGTTTTTTGAAAATTTAACAGATAGATACATAAATGAAATCATACCGCAAGGATCTTCGAACGTATTATACTTGCTCCTAACTTCGGCTTCATTTAAAGGATTCACAACTCCAATTGGTCTAGATAAATCTCGAAATACAGCTGGATTCGATAAGTCTAACTCATCCGATTCGTAATCAGCCAAAATCCATGGAAATACAGGGTATTGCGAAAGGTCATTGTAAGTACGACCGGCGATCGTATTCAACTGTTAGGACATTATTATCGCATTCCGTACATAAATAAACATTAATTCATCGTAGACATTAAAAAATGTATTTATTTTTCGCATAGGTACATAAGTACCGCACATTACATAGGTACACGTACCTGCATTAAATAGTCGAAATTCGTGATTTCTCTATTCACCCATTTTTGTGTCAATCCCGAAGAGCGTAATAAATCTGATGGTGATTTATAACTATGGTATAGCAAATTTGGAGGTCGTAATCTCATCAATGTGTTGAACACGTTGTTTCTCACCTGTAGAAATATTACATTTCAAGGTTACAAATCGGTATAAAAATGGAAATACTACGCGAGTGACACTGATATCGATAAGGAAATACCAAGATACGCGATAATCATAACGATTATTATTATTTAATTGGGTGATTATTAACGAATAGATGAATCATTGGTCCGTCGCGTCAGCTAGATATTATGATAAGTAGACTACCTGGGCACTACTTACTTCTTTATTAAAATTCAGAAAATAATTCGTTTGATCAGTAAGGAAGAATTCCAACGCTGTTTTTCTCAGGTTATATCTGCGTAAATATATTTCTCTCAATTTATAAATGGACCACTGAAAAAACAATCAAAATCAACGTATCGATAAGTACAATAATTGTATATTTGATGGTGCTGCACAACTTCCAGTTATTCGGGAAAATCTGATAATCGGAAACGGTTCTAACCGGTTACTTATCAGTGATAAATAAAACTTGAATTCCGAGGGGGGGGGGCGTTTGAAAAAGCGTAATCGGATCGATCCGGTTAATTGGATACTATCGCTATCCGAATAACATTACGATTATTCGATTTATTCAGATTTTCCTATTAGTTATGCAGCACTAATGTTTAGTAAGATGTAAGTTGTTTTGCCAACTTCAAGAATTTAAAGCCACATAGTTCAGATGATTCGTGCAATTTCAATTCATTCATCTGTATTGAATAGTGTTGAAAATTAACAGATATTGAAACGATGAAAAAAACTCAATGAAATCGAATTATCCTCGTTTTCTAAATTGTACGAATCAAAATTATCAATGGCGCGAAATACATGAGCTCACGTACTTTGAAATCGTGTCTATCACAGTCTTCTTTAATTTGAGATAAATCGTAGAAATAGAAATTATTTGTTGTTAGTTCTATTTTTCCTTTGATGACACTCATTAAAGTAACCAATTCACAGTCACACGTAATGAGCAATTTCTCGGTGCCTTGAGTAACATCGGATTTGTTGTCCAGCCTTAAAATCAGAAAAAATCAAATTGTGATAATAACTTGGAAATGTATTGCATTGCTTAAAATATAATATTAAAACGCTAAAATCTTCTCTATAATTCAACTAAGACCTTCGAAGATTTTAAGAACACACTGAAATTGAATGGCTTATTGATATTCTAAACATTCGTCCAACAACATAATTCAATATTATCAATTATCATCAGTGTGAAAATGATAACACAGTACAGCAAAAAGATCAATCAGAGACTTGGATTTTACTATATACAAAACTCCGAGGCCAATATTCAGAATAAAACAACCCCCAGAAATTAAATATTTCAAAGTGACGGAGTTTGGCATCGGAACTGAAGCTCAATATTAAAATCTGAACCAGTCTAGATTCATAGTTGAAGCTCAACTTTTGTACAGGAGGAAACCAGGCTGCGAAGTTTGAACCCGATATTCGGAATAAAAAAAGCATAACTTTGGAGCCGAAACCATGGCTTCATAACTCGAACACAACATTTAAAATTAACAGAGTCTAGGAGTCTACCTTCGAAGTTTAACAGCGAAAATGAACGGAGCTAGAGCCAGTATTTTAGAACCCCAGCTTCAAATAGGTACAAAATTTGATTTTTCCTTCGTATTTTAATAAACAATATTTTCTACTGTTTAAAAATATTAGTTTCCATTCTTTTAAGGGGGTTTGAAGCTTCTTGAAGCTTAATCTTAGAACTTCTCGGAAATGCATCCATCAAAATACTGTATCAGGCAAGGTTTCAAGAACAAACCCAAACCCTAAAAAAAGAACCGTTTTAACCCGTTCAAACCGTTCTGAATAAAATATAACGGAATTAAAACCCAAATTTTTATGAACAGAATCCAAGAACAGAAAACAAAAACTTAAAAATTTGAAGATAGGTATTGAAGAATTGAATCATAAACCGAATAATTTGAGAGCAGAATTAATTGAGAAGGGACATAAACAAAATTGAACTAAAGAACTGAATAGAACAGAAAACAGTTGCCAATTATTTTGTTCATTTCAGTGCTTTTTCGCTCATTATCATGATTACATGATTTTATAAGTACACAGCGATTTTTCATTACTTGTGGTTTATTGAATATTGATAAAAATTGAAAAATTGGTATAGATTTCCCCCTAGAAAAACCGGTCCTATTTTATAAGATTTTTAGTAAGTTATTCATACTGAAATTAAAGTGACAAACCCCACCCAAAAAAATGGCCAAAACTGAAACTGAAATGCAAAAATCAAAACAAAAATTTGGAAACTGAAACAGAAACTTTTTGCAGTATCAGTTTCCGTTTTGAAATTTTAATTTTGAGCTTGAGTTCAAGTTCCAATAATTTTCATTTACTTACTCCAAAATAAAAAAAATATGACATTTTCACCCATTTAGTTATTTTTAGACGTATGTATCTAAAGTTGCATAAACAACCGGTTATGCAGAGTAAAAACTCGATATTCGGATAACCGGATAATAACTGGTTTTAATTTGAATATTTCTTTGATGGGTCGTTTTATCAGCAATCAATCAGACGAAAGAAAATACAATACCACATAGAAAATCAGACTAAAAAGATTCTCATGAAGACTGAAAACCAATCAGATTAAACTGGTCGTGTCAAACAGGCAAAATCTTTCGTGATGAAAGCTTCCTGCTCTCAAGCTAACCGGTTAGACAAACCGGATAATCAGTAATTATCTGAACGGAAAATCGGATTTGGATAACCAGTTATTTGTGGAGCTCTATGCGCATCAATGTGAAGATACTGTCCGTCCAATATAGCTTGAGTCATTCGCCTAGTTCATGGGATAGGCAAACTTTTAACGCAATGTAGTGATTCTAGAGTTGAAAAAATTCGGTGCAAATCAATTATTAACGAAAAAGCATCGATCTGATTGGTAAAAGATACATGTTCGCTATTTTAAAAAACTGTAAATATTCAGCAACTTCTTTAATAATAGCTAATCATATTGTTGAATAATTCAAACAATTGCTATCACAATCATCAGTGGTATTGCCATTCAAAATAATTTAGCAATTTGAGAAACCGTGCAATGCTTTTTGCCTACTCCATAACTAAACGGACGACTCAAGTTATACTGGACGGACGGTTGCTGTAAAAATGTTAAACTGAAACTGAAACTGTAACTGAAATGGAGAAAGGGAATGAACAGTTGAGCTTACTTGGAAACTGAAATTGAAACTAAAAAACGAAAAATCCGAAATTGAAAACTGAAAATTAAAATTGAAATTGAAACTTTTTTAATTTTATAGTCCTGCCATCAACGAACAAACCTTCGACGAGATGTGAAATGTTCCCCTTGGAAAATAAAAGCACGACAGTTCTTTTTATCGATACTCTTAAAAACCTGCATCCCACACCACACCACTCGAGTCGTTTCGTTCATAAATGGGTCACTTCTTATCACTAACTGAAAGAGTGAAAATGGAAGATTGATATTAGTTGATATACATTTTTGAAATTTTATATTCTGGTCAATCGTATTTTTTGAAATTTTTGAAGTGTTATTTTAAAAGAAATTCGACAAACATCTACCTAAACACTTCGAAAACTTCAAGGAATACAAATGACTGGGATATAAGATTAGGATTTCAAAAATGTATATCAACTGATATCAATCTCCCGTTTCCCCTCTTTCAGCTAGTGATAAGAGATTACCCGTTCATGAACGAAACGATTCGAGCGGTCTAGATAAATCAATTTATCCAGCTATTAACCAAATGTTACATGAGCATGACATGTCGACGATACTAAAACTAATCTCTTCCAGCTACAAATCACTCTAAAAGCCGGTTACAATAAACCGACATGCTTATACAACTCGATTAAAAGATTGGCACCCGATAATAATTAATATTCATCACTGAAATAGACTGTACGGTACCTGAAAAATTCTAATAATTAGTCACCTGTTCATCACCACGACACTTACTCGCTTTCTTCCAACTGATTAACAATCAATTCGGATTCGGACGATTGCTCCATACTGGAGTCGGACTCGTGGCGTAAAGCAGCCTGGGAAATATTCAACGGTAAGGCGATCTCTTCGGATATTCTCAACTTGGACCATCCTTTACAAACAAACAATTAATTCGCATTAGGTATACGACTTATTTTACGGTGATAAAATAAAAATAAAAAATTTAATCTATTTAAAAGAAACCGGTTACGGGTCGACTTCAAACTAAATTACGTCGCTTTAATACGAGTCAATTTCACATGACACGTTCAAAACACACATAGATATACATTTTATTCCATCGAGACTAGTTCTACATGCTGTACATGAATGAAATACATTTAAAAAAATACACACGCGAGTTATATAATATTTGAAAAGCGTAGATAAACTCGAGTGCAGGTATACGTACCTGTGTTATCACGAAGATTACTGGCATCCTTATGGGAGTCGAAGTGTAGATTCGGTATGAGTTTAAGTCGCATTCTTGAAAAATTTTCATGGTGAGATAATCTCCAATGAACTTTCTTAGGGCTGAAAAAATGAAAAATAAAAAATTAGCCAACGTATGAAGAATTGGTATTTATTTTGGTGCCAGGTGTTAATTATTTTTTTAATTGAGGCATTTTATGTTTAATATACTTTGATACCTAAGTATTTTACATCAGGCGATTTCCAATTCAAGTATATGAGATTTATTTTAATTTTAAATACCTATAAGATCCTAATAACTTAGAGTCAATTTGACATAATTAATTAAGCAGATATACGTCAGCAAGTTTGAAATTCACTGTCAAAATATGGGTAAACCGGTAAACTTAATTAAATTCGAAGTTCCCGGGTAATTTATTTAAATCTACCTCAAATCGAGAATATTTACTGCAAAAAATAATCGTATTAAAAAGAAACTTCATAAAAGATGAAGAATGAATAAAATAAAGCAAGAAAAAAGAAATTTTGAACATTGTATAGCACGAAAGAGTGTAGGAATAAGCCGCAAACGATTGAAATCTAATCATAAATTCAAGTAAAACGTAGAATTCATAGAACATTCTTTAATTTCATCGACCATGTAGGTTGTAACCGTGTGAAGCTAAAGGATAAATTATGAAAGACGTCTGAAAATTAATTTTTCGACGTTTTAGGAGCTTGCTATAGGTGACGTGAAAAACAGAAGCGGTGAAGCCCCCCCCCCCCACAAAATACGTTATTTACCGGTTCTTTAATATTTATAAAAAAGTCAATCTCATAAATAAATTACAGTAATTGGTGATGAGTAAATAGTAATCCACGATGAGTATTTGAAAATTCAAAGGTAATCATTTGAAAAATACCCATTTCCAAGGCTCTTACCTTAAATTGCTAACGAAAAGCTTCTAAAAACTGAAAAGAACCTAGAATTTGAAATTACAGAGTCGCAGAAACTAGGAATGGAAGAACAACGAAGAACCGAGAACCAAAAACGTAAAGGACATGCAATTTTAGAGAACAAGAACAAAAAAATTTAGTGATCGAAGAACGAGAACAATGAAAGCAATTTTACCATTTTTGAAGAACAAGAAGCAACCTTGAATATTCATTTGAAAAAACAAAAGCACGAACAAAAACAACTATTTTCCGTAATTTTTTCCATTTTTTCATTTTTTTTTTTTTTTTTGAATTTTAACAGATAATTCCTCGATTTGTTGTAATTTAAGCACATTTTAATGATTTTTTTCAGGGGTCTTACTTTTTCATTCATTTGATGACATTTAGTCAAATATTGAAAAAATTGAGAGAGAGAGAGAGAGAGTTTAACAGAAGAGTAAAAACCAACAAGAACGAGAACAGAGAACTAAACAAAACCAAATAAAAAACAATAATAGAAAACGAGAACAATATTTCAAGAACCATGAAGAACAAGAACAAAAATTCTGATTCGTGAGAACAGGAATAAAAACGAAAACGAGAACCAAAATTTACTCGTTCTTCCATCCCTGGCTGAAACCCCTTAAAATTTAACGCTTTAGTTTATTTGGAGAGGAAAAGAGGGAGGGAGTTATGCGAGAAACAAACTTGAAAAATGGCAAATTGTAAGCGCGAATGGAATTGAAAATTCTAAACCTCCAAACAGCACATCTAGTTACACTACTGGACCTGTGTTTAAAATTTCAACCCCCCTCCCCTCTCCTTCCACTTTAATTAATTTGGATAGAAGGCAGTCACATATTAACAACCATAGATAACTTCATATCTCCCTTTCTCCTAGTAATACTTCTAAAGTATTAATGCTTCGATATGTTGTGCAGTTTTTGTATTTTTTGCTCCTCTGCTCACCCTCCCAAAAGTTTGGACGTATTCTAATTTTGACTCAAAATCATCCCCGCTTATATGCATTTATAATGTGCGACCAATCTAAACCTGTTGGCCAAATTTGATCGATTTTGTTCGCTATCCAGCCGAGTAAATGATTTTAGTCTTCAAGAGAGGAAGAGGGGATCAGAAAAATAAATAAGAGACACGGCTAAAAACAGCATCATAACAACGGACGCTGAACACCATGGCCATCCGCCCCATTCTCCATCACCGACATTGGTATGTTTTTCATGCATTAATTGGACCTCCTGAAATCGAATTTGCAGTCCGATTTTCATTTGAACCATTTGCCAAGCGTAAATTACGACTACAGAGAAGATGGTGGCAGAGCGAAGAGGGTGGTGGGGATGGATTCGAGTATCTGCCATTATGATTCACTGTCAACTTATTCTGATTGGAATAATTACTTAAAACCATTGGAGTTACCTTCATTACAAAACAGTGACTCGAAGCGAAGTTTCACAAGAACGGTAAAATTTTTCCTGAATCAGGCCACCCCCTCTTGCTCACTTCGTGTGTAGAGTAATTAATTTTTTTGCAGAATTCTCAACTCACTGGTAAGCAAAAATTTGAGTTTAAGCAAGATTCGAATCAATTTTTCTATCATCATAACTGTTATAGAGAATTTGGGCTCGTCAGCACCATATCTCTCACGAGAGTTAGGTGGAAAATGCAACGTATCTGTACGGGCTCAATACCACAAATGGTTGATTTTTCTATGTCATATTGTCAACGAAAACCAGGCTATTACAGTCCATCTACCAACGATTGGGGAAGGGGGACGCGGAGGAGGAATACCAACACACTCCGTTTTGGGGTCCTAGAAAGCCATTAAGACGATTTTTGGCCATGTCACATATTTATTATTTTTTTTCTCGAATATTAAAACCATGTACTCAGCTCGATACTGACCAAAATCGCTCCAACTCGGTCATTCGGCTCAGTTTGGAGCCGGATTAGATATATATCAGAGAGGATGACCTTGGGTAAAAATTCAGTTATTCCCCATTTTGGGGGAGGGGTGCTGAGGGGCCAAAAACACAAAAATTGTTCTTTTTTTTAGTTAATCGATTGAAAATCCAAAGTTGCATGATATATCCAAAAATTAACCTCCTAGGTCAATTAGGTGGAGAGATATGAAGGTTTTCCCCTTTTTAACCTTGAAAAAGTGCTGTTCCTCTTCTATTTCCACATCAAAATGTACATTCAGTAGGGATTCTAGAAGTGCCTTTTGGGAGTACCGATTTTGTAGCTCCATTGCACCCTACCTTCTCTCACCCAGGAAACGTGGTTTTTGGATAGGTTTTCTCATTTTTTGAGTTTTTTTAGTTTGTTCCTCGCTCAACTCTTCTCCAAATAGGGCTGGGAAGCTGAAATGAGGTATGTACATTCAGTAAGGGCCCTAGATGTGTCTTTTGCTAATCTCGACTTTTTAGTCTTATTTCACCTCTTCACTGCTTCAAATATCAGGTTTTTTGGTCGTTTTTTCTTATTTTTTGAGTTTGTTCCTCGCATAACTCCCCT